>VOPJ01000098.1:0-36333 GCA_014673585.1 Semibalanus balanoides
CCAAGCAGCCAAAATGGCTATCTCAACTCAAATATAATGTTAAGGTGGCAGTGTCCCTTTAACCGGACCCCATCGTCAATCCAGTACCGCCAGCCCAAGCCCCGAGGCCCTCAGTCCAGCGCAGTCAGCCCCCAAGGGGTCATCATCAGTCCATTGCAGTCAGGTTAGCATGAGCGCAACCACCACTGGGCACACTGCACCCCACAGCATGAGAAAACTCCGAAATATACCGGTCGGCGGTCGCCGTACTTAGTAGTGGTGCCAGTTTCGGAAAAATTTGTCCAATGTCCGACCCATGTCCAAGACCATGGTCAGCTGCCCGACCGAAAATGTCCGAACACAATTGTTTGTCTGAAATTTGTCCGAAAGCAGAACAAATGTATGATATGGAATGTAAAACATCCAGTGTATCATTCCCAAGATGGGCATACATATCAGCATTTGTGTCAAATAATGTTACAGTTAAGTTATCCGAAAACCACATTCATCATAAAGGCATCCATTTAAGTACAGGACAGTATTTATCGATAAAAAGTAACCAAGTGATTTTCACAAGCCATCCTTGGCCATTGGATGTTCGGAAATTCCAAAGAAATACGCTTATGTTGGCTTTCCCTGCGTAACACGCGCGTCACGAGGCCAGGGCGCAACAAGCCCCGCGCCGCCGCCTCCTATTTGGGATCCGTCGCGCCCGCCGTCATCGGGAAACCGAGAAAGAGTGCACCACAGCCGTGTCTCACTCAGTGCACTGTCCCCACCCACCCGCTGGCGAACAAAACACCGCGCCGCCCAGCGCGCGTCCCAGCCCCCCACCCCCCCGGCCCCGGTCAGGCAGCGCCCTCCCGCCGCCGAACCGCCCTCGAGCCCCCCGGCGACACCCGGCGCAGGGTGACGACCAGTTGACAGAAGGCGTCGACCGCTCCGCGCGAGGCTGGGAGGGGGCACCCGACCCGACGTCCCAAAGACGACCCCGCCTGCAGGCGCGGGGGAGGGGACGGTCTGGCTGTGGCCGGCCACAATAGCGCAGACCGCACGTCCGCTGCCGCGCGACACCGCCTTACATAAGTTGGACCCAGGCTGTACCCGGTATCATTTGGCGGGACCCAGCCTGGGACCAACTGGGTCTAGAGGCTGGTTCCTCGGGTCCACCTCCTGCCACCTCTACTCACAATCTCCAAGCCAATTCCCAACGGGCAGGGCACTCTCCAGCACGAGCACTTGTCACCGTCCCGTCCAACCTGACTCAGCCTCGCTGAACGGCACCAATATGAACCACAGTGAGACCACCAGCACCACAGCTATTTATCATCTGTCGAACGAAATGCTCCAGAAAATGTGGATGCAGCCAAAACACGATGCGATACTCCACAACTTCGTGACCTTCATGCATGCCTGCGGCGGCAGAAAGGCGACTGGTGTAATCACCGGCGCCGACGTCACCCTGTTGAGGCATGTCAGGGAAGCCCACAGCTTCCCATTGGCACGTCACTGTCTTAGCCGGAATATCCTCCTCTGGGCCGCTCTCGAAAAAACCGCTTACGTCGCTACACACGTCGACACCCACACCGTACGGGGAATCGCGGAAATTATCCTATAAAAAAATCCGCTCGCGTGAGCGTGGCACTTCCCACAGCCACGCTGTCTGTTGACGAACTGCCCCATCCGCTGACCCTCCCCTAGATCTCAGTCTCCAAAACTCCCCTGTTTTGTCTACGTGTTTATGAACCGGGGCGACGCCCGGCCGACCCCCGCCGTCCCCAGCACCACCGTGAGCTCCTCCGATCTGGCGCTCCTAACCGCTGATAAGGTGCCTTATCACTGATTCAGCACTGCAAATGCACCAGTACCTAAAGGCATTGAACAGAGACTGGTGCATTTGTTCAATTTGTCACACACGGCTGGGACTCGATTGAACAGGGCGCGCAGACTGATGCTGTCTATACGGATTATTCCTCGGCCTTTACTAGTGTAAATCATGCTCTCTTACCAGGATTTTTCGAAGGAGGGGCGGCGGGGCATGGGGGCGCATTTTTCGGGAACAGGGGCGCATTTTTCCAAGAACAGGGGCGCATTTTTCCGGGAACAGGGCGCATTTTTTCCGGAACATTGGGGCCCGTATGGATCTAGGGCCCGTATGGAACCTGGGTGGATCTAGGAACTTTTCCGATGAGGCTGCTTTTTTGCCGTCATGGGCCTACAGGGGCACCAAATGTCAATTAATAACTACAAAAATCCTGCATAAACGCAAATTTCCCTATGATTACTCATAAGTAGTTTGTATTTTCTTAAAATTTAAACAAATTAAAATGAACTATTTTGTAAGCAATCTTAGTTTTAGTATGACGTCCGTCATTAGCACGTACCTACTCGTATATTCGAAGGCGATCATAGAATGTGCCTAGCCCTAAGTCTGTCACGGCTAGGTCACTCACTTCTTTCTCTCTGGCCTGCCGAAATATACACTTTCTTTCTAGTCTCTACACTGCCGTCACGGTCTCGGGTCTGGCCATAAGGCGGCATATGGCTAGGGGGCGACACATGGCCATGATATGAGGGCGGCATCCGACCGTGCAGCAGACGTCAGATATTTAACCCCGTAAGCAGGCCTATGTATTTCAGCGCCTTCGGCGCGGAAACTGGTCTGCTTACGACTTACGAGACCCTTCCGCGCCTTCGGAGCGGCGGACACAGGGGGGCGCCCCCTACGTGGCGGACACAGAGGGGGCGGCCGCCCCCGCCGCCCCCTGTATCCGCCCCTGTCTCTTACTTCATAGGATTAGAACGTCATTTAATGTCACTGGTCGCGCATATATGCGCACAACAAGCCAGCAGTGCTGACTAGTGACTGCCACCGACCACAGGTAACTCAAGCCGGCAGCAACGTGGAACTGAAACTCAAGAACGGGTTACGATACATTGCTGGCTTGTGGTCGGTGGCAGTCAACACTGCTGGCTTGTGGTAGGTGGCAGTCAACACTGCTGGCTTGTGATCGGTGGCAGTCAACACTGCTGGCTTGTGGTCGGTGGCAGTCACACTGCGGCTTGTGGGTCGGTGGCAGTCAACACTGCTGGCTTGTGGTCGGTGGCAGTCAACACTGCTGGCTTGTGGTCGGTGTCAGTCAACACTGCTGGCTTGTCGTTGGTGGCAGTCAGCACTGCTGGCTTGTCGTTGGTGGCAGTCAGCACTGCTGGCTTGTCGTTGGTGGCAGTCAACACTGCTGGCTTGTGGTCGGTGGCAGTCAACACTGCTGGCTTGTGGTCGGTGGTAGTCAACACTGCTGGCTTGTCGTTGGTGGCAGAACCTCCACTTACCAGATGACGCTAAGAGCTGAGTGGACCTTTGCCCAAACTTACTTGTTCGTAAAAAAAAGTTTTTTTTTTTGTTTAGCTGAAAACTGAAATTAGGAGGACAGGAAACATATTAAAGGGAATAGTTCACCTTGAAAAAAACGAGAAAAAGTTCAGAAATGATGAAGAGAAGCAAGGAATTAAGTATCATATTACCTAGTAAGTCAAGAAACCTATATTTTACGCGGAAGCAAATTAAAATGTCAATTATTTGGTGATAATTCCATAATTCTTTTTCCTCAAAGTAATGTGAAAATCAGCTGGCTGAGAAAAGCCACGGCAAACGTCATTGATTTAGTAAGGGATCGTGTCCGTATACATGGTGGTACTTGCCCAAGTCACTTGTTGAAGATGCCGGAAAAAACAACGCTTTGAAAACCATCACAGTACTTGCTTAAGTAAGGTATTGCGTCAACTATTAGATTTAACTATGAAAGTGTAGTGTCCGCCATCGTCGCTTCACTGTCCCGTGCTCTGGGGCCGGCTGTCTGGGATTAATGTGTCCACAAGGTCATGCCGGGCGGCTGCCGCCGCGGGCGGCCAATCAAACAAGCGGCACGTCGCGTAACTGGTGCGAGGTGGGGTTCGGTGAGTGGGGAGGGGACAGATAAACCATTTTTGGTACGCGAGCCTGGAACGTTTCAGGCCAGCGCTGAACCTACGCATACGCTCAGAACGTTGTTAAGAAATGTTTTTATAGAAGATTTAAACATCAAATCACTATGCATAGCATTAACCTGACAAAGTTCATTCTGATTAAAGAATGAGGTATGAAATAGTATGGTTTTGTCCAGCCACTTACAACTTTCCCCAAGTTTACGTCAATCTGTGCGTCATAATCATACGTCATCTCAGCCAAAATCAGCCAATCAGCGGATTGGAGTTACCGGGTATAACCCGGTCCCGACTTTTAGGACTGAATATAATAATTAAGAGGTTTCTAAGGAAAATGTGAAAGCGTCACAAGTCATTTTCGAGCAATCGCCACAACTTGGCTATCTCAACTCAAAACCTAATGTTAAAGGTGAACTATTCCCTTTAAGGGATTTAGGAGCTCCTCCAAGGGTTAAAAATATCCTGTAACAGTTGTTTGCGTTTCGATGCTAACTATAAACTAAATATCTACAAAAACCCTACAACAGAACAATTGTCCATATTTGTTATTAGAATACACTTTTAAGAATATATGTGACACACATCACGTGGCAGTTGGCACCAGCCATGTTACCTGTCACGTAGTTGAATAACTTAACAATGCTTCTTCACCCCTCATTATTTATATTTGCAGCTGTGTCATTAAGGCAGTGCGGTCCATTTAACTACATATACAAATCACTTGGATGACTAGTGAGTGTCCGGTAGACGCCTGCGTGCCTGCATTATCGGGTACCACATCCAGGTCCCTGAATGACCCAACAGTAGCAGGGGATCGCTCGGTCCAGCCAACTGTCCAGCGTCAGCTGAGCCCAGCCTGGAAACCACAGCGACGTTAGCGACGACCTGCCACCGAGGCGACGCAATCCAACACCGCTGAGGTTTCCAGCCGGCTGTCCAGTGTTCAGACACAATCCACAACCGCGAGGTTCCTAGCCGGCTTTGTCCAGTGTTAGACACAATCCAACACGGCCGCGGTTTCCAGAGGCTGTCCAGTGTTCGACACAATCCAACACCGCGAGGTTTCCAGCCGGCTGTCCAGTGTTCAGAACCACAGAGCACCCGGCTACCTCTCACCTCAGTCGACTGTCCCAGAGAAACAAACCAGTGCGCCTCACGCTCGGCCTCCAGTGCAGTGGTGCGGGATAAAATCATTACCAAGAGCTCGTGTCGCGCGCGGGCGGCATGCGGGCGGCGCGTCGGCTGCGACGACGGAGACGAGCGTCAGTGGCGTGCGGACGGCGCGCGAGGTGGTGGCGGCCGGTCGGTGGTCCGTGACGACCGCTCCTCGAGCGCCGGCATACCGGCACCTAGACACACAGGGCCACTGGAACACAGGCGTACAGGCTCACAGGGGCACGCCGACGGAAGGTACACAGGCGCACACACCGAACACACAGGCACACACACCGAACACACAGGCACACTGAAGCACGGACACTCAGGCAAAAGGAGCGCCGGAGCACAATAACAGCGGAACAGCGGACAGCCGGAACACAATAACAGCGGAACAGCGGACAGCCGGAACACAATAACAGCGGAACAGCGGACAGCCTGAGCACAATAACAGCGGAACAGCGGACAGCCGGAGCAGAAAGTCACCGGCAGACCACGAATTTGAGCTTGGCGCTACATCGTGCAGGTGAGTTTAAGCAGTGAACTGAGTTCTCTGGGTGGGGCAGTGACCTGTTTCAGGCAGTGATTCTCAACTAAGGGGTAGTTACTCAATGTGGGGTAATGGAACATATGGACGGGGTAATGGCGATGAGGCAGCTATGCAACGAATATGCCTGAATCGTTTGATGGTGGTGTATACTGCACATGTACTTACACCTATCACAGTTTATGCTTCACTGTTGCCAATATAAAAATATGCTAAGTGTTGTGTTACGGTTTACGTGGGCGTGGTGCGGTGAGCATTTCATGCAATTTTGATCAGGGCTGAGGAGTCTATCGATTGGCAGGTAACTCGATTGATCGACTGACCCACTCCGACCCTGACTCTGACCCTTCCGAGTCTCCTCCGACTGCGACTCCGAAGTCGACTCCGGCGTTTAATTAGCTGAAGTTATTATCAATAGGCACACAATGTAAACATCCTCAGCATAAATATCCATTGCAAAATTGTAACTAATTGAATGGAAAATATTGTAGTTAAATGCATATGATATGATCTGACATTCCATGTCAGANGAGAGTGCGAGAGTGCGAGAGTGCGAGAGTGCGAGAGTGCGAGAGTGCGAGAGTGCGAGAGTGCGAGAGAGAGGGAAGAGGAGAGGGGGAGAGAGAGATGAGTTTCATGTCGATTGGTGCATCCGCTTACGATACTATGCTAAATGACTAGAGTGGACACATGTTCCACCCACCAGCTTGCTGGCTATTGTCGCAAAGTCTGCAACATGGGGAACGTGTGCGATATTATCCAAAGTGTTATATAAGCTTTAATCCAGAACAGCGTGGCGACATCTCACTGCGCTCACACTGATGCCATTATTGTGTCGTATGCAATGTGTGCGACTTAGCATTCGTCATTACACTACTTATACTTTGTAGTGCATTGTTATAAGAAGAAGTTGGCTGCAAATTATTTACATATGTACATTGACACATGTACATCCACTTGACACGCAGATGAAGTATGTCTGGAATAACTAAATCCTTCCTCGCCAGACAAAAAAAAGTCGTTCAACTATGTGCAGTGCCTTTTGAAACGCACTGCACTTTTTTCTTCTTTTTTCTTTCGTTACTTTATCAACTATCATATCATATCAACTTAGGTATATATCATATCAACTCCTTCATAGAGCTTTGCAGCAATTACTTTGGTTCATGGCGCCCTATGAATACAATTTCCAAGTACGTCTTACGATGCAGGCTCAACATCGAACTGTCCCAGCTGTTTCGGGAAAGCTAGTGCTCACAGTAGCCAGGTTGAGCGTCACTACATAAAAGCCGTTAGGTGGATGGCGGTAACTATTCAGCCACAGGCCATTCCTCCCATTCGTGAATCGCTTTAGCAATTTACTCATTATTTTACAAACTACGCCATATCTTTAGTGAATTACTTCATCACATCATTAGTGCATAGATTGAATAAGTGTATTTGTGTAAATTCAATACAAAATCGGTTAAATATGGTTATCTCTTGAAATAAAATGCTAACTGGCAAACAAAGTCTTACACAGCTGTGCACGTGTCCTTTACCTGCAATGGACTAGTTGCAGGGTGTTTGGTGAATATTTGCAAAATAATAACAAATGTGTGCTGATCAACAAGATACACACCATTTTGCATATTTTTTTTCGCGAGATATTTGTAAGTAAAAGTGCATGATTTATAAAGCACTTGATGTTATGACGTTAATTAGCAATAATATTGCGCCGGCCAATTGAAAAGCATGTTGTTTCCGGCATTTCCCGTGGCAGCATATGTATAGCATATACAGCATATGTTCGAGATAGGCTCCGTTTCGACTGAGGCACAGCTCTGCCCTCCACCTCAACTCACCAAGCTGCTTACGGTACCTGACCGACGAGGATGGGTAGCCACTGCAGTCCCACGTGCTGTCTTAGTTGCTTCCTGTTCTTGGAGATTCTTCTTAAAACACCTATAACTCGCTTAGTTACCTCCACAGAAAGCTGTTAAAGAATAGTCACCGTAAAAAAACGAGAAAAATATCAGGAAAAATGATAAGAGAAGCAAGAAATTAAGTAATCATATTATAGTAAGTCAAAGAAGAAACCTATATTACGCGGAAAAAAGGCGAATAAAAATGTCAATATTTGGTATAATTCCATTTTTCCTCAAAGTAATGCGAAATTAAAACGGCTGAGAAGCACGCAAGCAATCGATTTAGGTGAGGTACGCGTATACATGGTGTTGGTAACTGCCCAAGTACTTGTTGAAGATGTCGGAAAATACAACGCTTTGAAAACCATCACAGTACTTGGCTTTAATTAGGTATTTCGTCACGTATTATTATTCACTATGAAAAAGTGTAGTGATCGCACGTCGCTCACTGTCCGTGCTCTGGGCGTCCGTCTGGATTATGTGTCACAAGGTCAGCTGACGGGTCTACACGTCATCTGGCGTACCGTGTCTCGCCGGTCGGCTCCATCACTTTTTTTTTCCTTTTTCAAAGGCGGGGGGGTGCGGCTGCGCGCGGGCGGCCAATCAAACAGCGGCACGCGCTACTGGTACGAGGTGGCTCGAGTGGGGACAGATCAACAATTTGTACGCGAGCTGGAACGCTTAGGGCCAGCGCGTGGAACGGCTACGCATAACGCTACAGAACGTTTTTTTTTTTAAAGAATATTTAAACATCAAAATCCACTATGCAATAGCATTACCTTGACCAAAGTTCATTCTTGCAAATAAAAAGAATGAGGTACTGAAACAGTATGGTTTTGTCCAACACTTACACTTTCCCAAGTCTTACGTCATCTGTTGCGGTCATAATAATTCATGCGTCCAACTCAGCCAATCAGCGATTGGAGTTACCGGGTATACCTGGTCCCGACTTTTAGGACTGAATATTAAATAATTATGAGGTTTCTTGGAAAATGTGAAAGCGTCACCAGTCATTTTCGAGCATGCGCCACAATTTGGCTATCTCATTTCAAAACCCTATGTTAAAGGTGAACTATTCCCTTTAAGTGGGCCCAAATCCGGATACTGCCTTCACTGAAACACTGCACCAGAAATTATTTGCAAAATGAGACCGTGCCCTCAATGTTGTTTTGAAATAGCTTCTGTCGTGTCCAGAGCTTGTATGGAAAGATATCTAGATCATCCTTATAATTAATTTCGCTGTAACGATCCGTTAAAATGTCTTTGAACTGCTGTTAAGATTATTGATTTGGTCAAAAGGTAGAATTCCATATTTTTAGTTAAATATTTTCTTCTGTAATGTCGCGTGATGACAAATAAAATGACATCTGCTTAGATCCGCCTGATCACGTGCTTTAATTTCCGTGCGACAAATATAATGTTTATTTTTTGTTGAATCTCCATATAAAAAACGTGTCAACCGAATTGCTAAGAACTGCCCCTGGTAACTTTGGTCGCCTGAACTATTTCTAATTGACGACACGACCATTTAGAGAGCTGAATTTCAAATTTCGTAAATATACCTAATTATCTAAAATCCTGATAATTTAGAGAAATTCATATTAAATTTAGGATATGTAAAATATTTTAAAATCATCTGCGTTAAATCAAAAACACAAAAACCGAAGGTTTAGGTAACCTGCAGCTAGTTTGTTGTCAGCATATTGTTAATTTAGATATTTGGTCCAGCTTCTCTCTGTTCTATTATGCAGTGCTGCAGGATATACATACCACCGCCGACACCTCATTGATTTGTACTTGTCAGAGATGATAAATACTACCAACTCCACCGTGCTCTGTGTGAAATTTCAGATGACAATACTCTCAAATTTCAGATGACAATACTCTCCGTAGCATAACGTAATCCAGACGACTCCGCAATTTTTCAAATGATACTAGTTACACAAATAACAGCAAGTAGCGTTGCTTGGGCTGATCCTGTTATTATAATGTACCGCTGAACACATTTGATGGTGACGATTATTATTTTCTCCATAAATCCCGACAAGAAGCATTCGCTGGTAGCTCAATGGTTCCCCCTTGCACCATAAGACAGCTCGACATCACATTCGCCGCACTGCTCCCCCTGCAGACGTGCGACACTCGAGCGCCGCTGGCTGGAGGGAGACGCCAGCCGTCGAACAGTGCCGACCCGCCGACGGCGCTCCCGGACAAATCAAACTTTGCCAGCACGAGCTCATAATGAGGTTATGCCCGGGTCAGAACTTTTGATCCAGTGCCGCTTGCGGAGACGAAACGAGGCAATTAGCCGCCATCGGGCGACAGCTGGCTATGCAAAGTTGTCGCCACGCGGTAGATGTTATCAGCTGAGAAAGAGAAAGAGAGAGAAAGAGAGCTTCTGGGGAATCTCAGTGCCAGCTGGCCCCGGATAATTTTCGGCTGATTCGACAGACTCGTTAATCGTCAAGTTCATGATGATATTGCTGGTCTAATTTGTTGTCGTTTTCGGCTGATTCGTCAGAGGCTAACTTCTCGTGAGTTGAATTTATACTATTTTAAGACATATTTATATTCATATACATATACTTAATATATATATATATATATATATATATATATATATATATATATATAGGTATTATATAAATATATCTAGTTATCATCAAGGTTTTTCACCACATGGCCTCCGCATTCACTGCTTTTCGGGTCAACAGTAAATATACATTGAAAAGACACACAACCACAAGACAAACGACAAATTGGCATGACGGGGATACAACTCATTTAGTCACAATCATTCAGCTCACCATCATTCATCCACTTTCGAAGCTCCTTCCTACACACAAACCAGCTCCGGGCCTCCCTAACAGCCACTGAAGTCCTGTTCCATGTTGCCGCAGCTCTATATGGGAAAGACCGCCTGCCATGCTCCGTTCGAGCGCGGGGCAGCTGAAGTAAGCCCGCTAACAACGCGCGAGTTTTGCTTTCCGACACTTCTGATCTGTGTGCGATTTGTTCACAGAGCGAGTCTGGTGCGTGGGGGCTGTGCATTATTCGATGCAGCATGGCGGCGTCTCTCTCCATGACGAGCTGCTCCAGGGTGGGCCATTTCAGGACTTTACAAGTGGTGTTATATGCTCGGAGTGACGCACACATTTCACTGTCCTGACACTATGATTGATTACTTTTTTAAGTCTATTCCGCTTCGTTAAAGGGAATGTTTCACTTCTCTGAAAGTTGTCCAATGTACGCCGCTTGTGGTGCAAAATATGAAGGTAATTGCTGCCGAACACGATTCTGACCATTGTTTCTCACACACATGTTGCTCAATTTCTTGAAGAAACTAAGTTTTAGTATTTTGGCTGATGCGTCATTATTGAATGGAAATTTTGGAAATAGAAACCGTCAGCGGTTGCAATATTATGACTAGTGCATGGCTCAGTGTATAAGCCCGAAATGTAAACGACTCAACGCTTTCATCACATTTGAATAAAGAGAGATGACGACATGGCTGAGAGGCTATGCTAATAACAGCTGGGGTCCTTATTTTGTGTTCAGATGTTCAAAACCAACTCAAGATTTAACTTTGCGGATTGGACCTCTTGTGGGTTGTTTAGCTCTACACTGATTGTATTTTCAAGTGCATCAGCAAAATGGCCATCTCAACTCAAATCTAATGTTAATGTGAAACATTCCCTTTAAGGTACTTTCAGCCCACATAGTAGTACCATACAGTATGTGCGGGAAAACTAGAGATTCAATGATATTTTTTTTTACTTCTTCAGGAAGTTGACGTCACATTTTCGAGAGATCACCCAGCGTCCCAAAACAATGGCAAATAAATGCAGCTATGTGGTCTTCAAATGTTAAACGTTTATCTAAAACGGCACCGAGTAATTTGTCTTTGGTCGCTGGATACAGTGTCACATGACCAAACTTTATCTCAAAGTTAGCATCATTATAACATAATTATTTGTTAATTAGTTTGAATTGTCAATAAAAATGACTTACATTTTAAAAATAAATATGACTTACAAAATTGATAAAAGATAAAAATGACTTACAAAATATATAAATATATTAAATGCAGCATAAGCATAAAACATGGATAAACAACGGACTAATCCCAAACAAAATTAGAATAAATATCAATATTACACGTAAGCAATTTATCCTATGAATTGAAGCATTGTCGTAGAAAACAAAATGTGGCAGGCTTTCTCTAATGTCAGTTTAGATGCTCATTGCCCATATCAACGAATCATGGCTGATGTATGGCCTGGCCTGCCAGAATCCGGAATTGTGACTCTCTCATGGCGGATGCTTGTCATTTCCTGTTTCACACCAGCAAAGCGGTTTATATTCTATCTCAGTGTGAGCCATATGGACTCACCCCTAGAGCCCCAAGGACTTTTGCCGCTGTGTGGGATATGCATTTATGAAATTGAGAAATGTTGATTATTGGACTTATTTTAATAAATGGTAATCTTTTTAACAGGGGAAGCTCCTTTCACCTATTTCGAGTTTTGCATCTCATCGTCTCTCTCTCTCTCGATCCTCTCTTTCTCTTTCGTCTCTCTCTGCTCTCTGCTCTCTTCTCTCTCTCGCCCCTCTCGTCTCGTCTCTTCTCTGCTCTCTCATCTCTCTCCTCTCGTCTCCTCCTCTCTCTCTCTCTCTCGTCTCTCATCTGCTCTTCTCTCTCTCTCTCGTCTCTCTCGTCTAGTCTCTCAGGTCTCGTCTTCTCTGATTTCTCGTCTCATACCTTCTATTTCTCACTTCTCTCTCGCTTCGTCTCTCGTCGTCTCGCTTCTTCTTCCCGGTCTGCTTCTCTTTTCGTTCTCTCTCCAACTATATTCAAGGTAGCGTCTCTCTCTGTCTCTCTCTCTCTTTTTCTCTGTCTCTCGGTATCTATGTATATATGTCTATATTTCTCTCTGTCTGTCTGTTTGGCTCTCTGTCTGTCATTCTTTGTCTCTTCATTCATTGGTCTCTGGGTCTCTTGGTCTCTTGGTCTCTTGGTCTCTTGGTCTCTTTGTATTTTTTTTTATTTTTCGTATTTTTGTATCATTGCCTCTTTCCTCTTTGACGTTTTGTCGCATTGTCTCTTTGTCTCTTTGTCTCTGTTGTAGTTTATGTGGTGCTACTTTGGTCTTCTTAGTGGTCTTATGTACTGGTTAATATCTGTTCTCTTATGTGTTCTCTTATTTGTTTTTGTTAAAAATACGAGCGTGTTATTCGCTCGGGCTCTCGGTCTTCGCCTTCCTGTGGGGTCTGTTCCTGGTCTGCTGTGGTCGGTGTCTTCTCTCGGGTTTCTCGTGCGTGGTCGGCTTTGCTCGCCCTCGGGCTTAACGTCTTGTATCGCACTACGGCGATTAGGCTTAGCGTTGCAAATCACGTGTTATTGCGCCTTAGTCTGCCCTTAGGCTTAGGTTAATGGTGCTTAGGCTCTTAGGTCTAGGCGCGTTATAGGCTCTCTTATGGTGATTTCAATCTGTCTTAGTGGTTACGTTTCGTTGATGAGGTGCCTTCAGCGGCGTCTGCTGTTCGAGGTCCTCCGTCTTCGTCCTCTCCTCGTCCGGCTTCTCTCTGTCCGCGTTAGGTTATGGCACGTCCCCCTCTGTTTCGTGTGCGTCGGGTCATTTACGGTCCTTACGGTTAGCGCGGTGCGTAGGCTCTCCCTCCCTCTCTCCCACTCCCTCTCTCTCTCTCTCTCCCTCCCTCTCTGACATCAGTTTGTCTGTATTGTCACTACACCTTAGCATCACCGCACGCCCTTACCCAATACTGCCACGTTACACTGCCATGCTATCAAACCTCCCCCGAACGTACTAATCTTCATTGTAAATCCCTGTCATCCCGGCCGGCAAAAAGTCGCTCTCAGAGTTCAGACACATATGTAGCGTCAGCTTCGCGTGGATCTCTGGCATGCCAACTGGCGCATTGCGGCGGCGGCGGCTGTGTCTCCCCACTACTGGTGGTGGACCGGGGCGGCGGCGGCGGCGGCGGCTGTGTCTCCCCACTACTGGTGGTGGACCGGGGCGGCGGCGGCGGCGGCGGCTGTTACTGACGCCATTTACAGCCCGGTGGTGTCGGCTGCTGATCCGGCAGCCTCTTCTCGGATGCTCCGCAGCAGCAGATGAAGAGAGGCGTGAAAAATGACGCCGTGCCCACCGCCGATGGTTTTCTAAACAGGTCATTACAGAGCCCGTCAACCGCCACCAGCTGTGTGCCGGCCTCCGACTGCGGCCGCCGCTCTCCGAGGGCGTAGGTTTGTCAAGGGGGAGGGGGAGTGGAGCACAGAGAAGGGAGGTAGACCGACGACTAAGCGGGAACTATCACTGTAGATCGCAGGCCGTGCAGGCCACTGAAGACAATCGACCGCTTCTGGAGACTTTTCGGTAGGCCGACCGAGGCCGTTTATTCGGCCCAGACGAGGTAATCGGCCCGGTCTCCCCGCGCTCCGAACAGAACTTGGCGAAAGTTGGCACATCTGTGCGCCAACTTAGACAGCTGGTCTGTAAATCGGCGTCACCTGGATGCGGATGCACCCTTCCCAGCACCAGCAAACACCTCCTCTGTGTGACGGTTAAGTACGCCAAAGTCCGTCTGCAGCGTCTGCTTCTAAGTGGAGTGATCGTTTTCTATGTGGATCGCGCCAAATGATACTGTCAACAAGCTGGTGGTTTGTTAGTTTGTTGTTATTAGGTCTGTTTATATTTGTGGATATTCCTTTACTGTGAAATATTGGATATCTGGGCATTCAATCGTATTCCATAAATATTCCTTCTCTGTTTTGGCTTGAAGAAGACAGGGTATCTACATTATACATGACATCCTGCCATCAATGGGAGGCACCGCGTTATTTTTTACCACCAGGCGGCGCGCATGTCGCTCGGGCCGATAACGGTGTGCGGGGGTATATAGATTGCATTGTCACGGTTCACTGCTATGCTGAAACTCTGAAACTGAATAAGCTAGAGACTTCATTCTTATACCATTCAATATAAACTTTCTTGTAAAGATGCCATTTCGCCATTTATACCGATCGGGCCCAAAAAAGGCCCACGAGGGCCCAAAGAAGATCCGAAAACGCTACTGAAAACTATAGGAAATAACTCAGAACCTATCAGAGATAGCGACACGAAACTTTTAACAATCAACGAAGCGTGGTCTAAAATGGTGGCGTAGGTCGTAGGGTCTTTTATACCGATTGGGCCCAAAGGAGGCTCACCAGGGCCCAGAGGAAGGGTCAAAACGTTACTGCCAGGTGAAACTCAGAACATATCGGACATAGTGACTCGGGACCTTCACCAATCGACGCACGCCGGTCGAAAACCGTACCTTAACCCGCGCGGCGTAGGGGTCTCAAGCCAAACGCGCGGCGTAGGGGGAGGGTAAATTTTACCCCCCTTGTATCTTCCGAACCAATAACCGCAGCGAGACGCGCAAGGCGGCGATCGAAAGCTCTCAATGCAGCAAATCAAATGCATACCCGATTTTTTAAGTTAGGTCAAATGTCAGGTCACGGTCAGGTCATATGGATAATTCGAGTTCATTGAGTTAATGGTTCATACTTTCAATTATAATCCTTTGATTAAGACTATCAATGCACATAAAACTCTCAAAGGTGTAATACATCTCCTGCATTAAGTAAAAGTAAATTTGCATGCAAAGGTCAAGGTCAAGATCAGGTCAGCAAAAGGTCCACCGTCCACGAAGAGGGTAAGCGAAAGTCTTGTTGACACATGTTTAAAGGGCTTATTTTACAGTGAAAAATCGATAGCAACAGCCATTATTTATAAACTTGACCCATAAAAGGTCAATATCAGGTCCATCTAAGGTCAAAACTGGAAACTGACTAATACGAATAAACAATGCATGTTTCTAGGTCAGTTTTGTCTCATAAATACAACAATGACATTGATATAGCTGTATCAGGTCAAAAGTAAAAAAAATATTTATTTTGAAAAATGACGTAATTACCTACTTATGCTTGGAGAGCAATCAGTCACCCAAAAATGAAGATATTACTTTTAAATTTGGTTTGGGTTTTTATTACACTTAGTTCTCTTATATAAATTCCAGATTTTTGCATATCTTGAGAAAAAAAAAATTGGGAGGAAGTTTCCGAAAAAATACGTTTTTTGGATTTTTTTGGGTAAAAAAAAACACAATTTTGGAAATCCGAAATTGCCATTTTGTAGAAAATTAAATTTCCTTCCATTTACAGTTTTGCGTTTGTAATTTTCATTTAAGCTATGTTTTCTACGATGCATCAAACATGTATCGTCATTCAACCCAAAATGGCGTGACATGACGTCATCAAAACGTCATTATCTTCCAAAGTTCTGAATTATTTTCGATGATTTTTTTAAAGAAGACGTCAAATTGATGCTGCATAAGTTACTGAAACTTTGACGTCGTTATCTCTAATAGTTTTTAAGTTATTGTGGAAATCCGGGAGGGGGTAATATATACCCCCTACGCCGCGCGGGTTAAGACATTTCATACCGATCGAGCCCACAGAAGGCCCACCAGGGCCCAAACAGGGTGGACAACGCAAAAACGCAGGCATATGCTGCCGCGCAATCGGCCCGACCGACTTGAGTGACATCTTGCGGTAGGATTCGTAAGCTATCGAGCGGTACCTTTGGAGGAATATAGAAAGAAGCTAGACTGCACCGCATTACACCCATGTGGTGCGTTACTGCATCCAATCTACCATTTTGTTAAAGGTTCACCAATGTAACAAGACAAGAGGTCAATCTACAATTTCACCGGTAAAGGCGGACATAAAAGAGCAGGTGAGAAGAGAATCTGCACGTCACCGCATTCAAACTCCACGTGCCTTGGATCCCCATCTCGCTCACCATCACACCATCAGCCAGCATCGACCATAATCTGTTCACATTTACAGAGGTAACTCTTGCGGAGGCGTGTCCGAACGACCTCCCATACAGACAGCATGACTTCCTTGCCTCAGCACCTGTATTCACGGTCTGACCGGTGCCGCCTCTCGCTCTGCAGTGGTGGCAGCGAAGGTGGACATCCGTGAGCTGCACGTGCCGCAGTACGTGCTGCGCGGACAGGACGTGCGACTGGCCTGCCAGTACACGACGGTCGGCACGCGCGTCTACGCCGTCAAGTGGTTCAAGAACAAGAGCGAGTTCTACCGCTTCGTGCCGCAGTACGACCCGCCGAAGAAGACGTTCGAAGTGGCCGGCTTCTCTGTCGATGTGAGTGATGGATGGGGCTGTGAGTTGGCTTTGGGTGGCAAGACGTAGGAACTCAATGTTTCAGAAATACTGCAATTTTATACTTTAGAGCATGCTTAAGCTTTCGTACTTGTTCGAATTTGCTTGTTTCTTGCATAAGCAGTGCATTGATGCTTCGCATATATGTAATACTAGCTAGGATGCCCGGCGTTGCCCGGCCATTGGATTGCCTAATGTTAACAATAATGACACACTTGATGTATTTTTTAAGTGGTGCGTAATTAGGCACCAACTGTTGAAAAAAATGCATTCCCAGTCAATGTCCAAATATTAGCGCCACTTATGACTACAGGAATGGTTAACAATACTGACACAGAGGCACCATCTTTAAAAAAATTGCGTTCAGGGTAGCCCAAACATGTTACCACTATGGTTTAATTCTAAATGTTTGCCGCCACTGAGTTGGTATTAAATTTGAGCATTTTGAAACAAGGCCATTCAAAACCATAGCGCATGGCCGCAAAATTAAAATTAATCCAAAAAGTGACGACGCGCCCCTTAAACCCAAATAAACAACAATGACAAAACCATGCGCAGAGCAATGAAACCAGGCCCAATATAATGTTTTGCCGCAATGATTTTATATCGATTTTGAGCATTAAAAACCAAGGCCTACCTGGATTATTAAAACCAAACTGGCAACATTAAAACCAATGCAAATAACGTTTTTGTACCTGTCAATAATTGAGCATTGAAACACAAAGGCATATCATGACGGTGTGTTCGGTTCTGTCTGTCGCAGAGGACCAGTACGACTCCTACCGACCGCAGTCAAACCTACCGGCAAATTCGAGCACTAACACCACTTAAAGCATATTTAGATCCGAAGGGTGAGAGTGATGTACCTACCGTAACCCGTACAGCGTTTCGTACTTCTTAATTCGAAAGGCTTCCCAGCATACGAAAAACAAGTGTCTACAATAGCTAGCGGGTCAGCATATGCAGACAAAGCAAGTTCGCTCGAGCACTAATGTGCCATAATCACCACTATGAAAGCAGGATCTTAAACTAACGTTTCCAGATTTCAACGATGGTAGATATGTTACCTAGGCAGAAGCCGATTTCTTGTATTATTTGTAGATTGTATTTTTTGCTGTGTATAATGATGCCCACTATAATGACTCACTATACTGTGTATTTTTTTGGATCTCTATACCTTCCTGTAATTATGCTGATTCAGAAATGGTATGTTTGTTATCCATAACCAAGTTTCGATTCCATAACGGTCATAACGAAAAATCCATTTGCCCTTTATTATGTAGAAAAATAGCTGGGATAGCCTGGCGTTGCCCGGCATTAATAACCCTAATGTTAGCCTATGAATACACACTTGATGTTATTTTTTATGTGGTGCGTAGTTAAGCATAAACCTTGAAAAAAATGCTTACCCCCAGTCAGTGTCCAAAGATTAACACTTTCCATGCATGTAAGAATGTTAACCAATACTGACAACAAAGCCCCACTTTTACAAATGCGTGGTTCCAGCTTATTCTATCAAGTTGCCGAAAAACGCGGCTCCACTTGTTGAACTTCCCTCGAACTCAACAGCTCAGGATTAATTGGAGCATTGAATGTGCCATGCGTTATGGAGCATAATCGAACCTTACCTAACCCTTTTCATATCGCTGCTGATGGAGCATCTTGTGGCACAGAGCCCATGAGAACTACACCATGGAGACACATAGTGCCTCTGACCCTATCCCAGGAAGAGGCCTCCGAGACAAACTCGCCATGGTGGCGGGGAGGGGTAAACATTACCCACCTTCTAACTCGAAAACAAAAAGGGTAACAAAGTACGCGAAATCATAAACAGTTCTGGAAGAGCTCTCAAACAGATATGTACATTCGACAGTATGCAGGAATAACTATTTTATAGGTCTACAGTTCAATATTATCGAGGTCGGGTACAGGTCATCGAGAAAGTCCAACATTTTCTAAAAAAAAGATTAATTTTAGCGTGCTTCGAACTATAACCGGTATGTCTTCCGTTGAACTACATATAGCTAGGAACAATCGAAAAATAGCAATGAAAGTCTCTATTAATTAATATGCCATCTGATTGTAGTAGATCCGTCCAAATTGAGACATCTATAGTCTAATTAATTAAGCTCCAAGATTGGTCATCGAAGGTAAAAAAATGCAGTTTTGGTAGAATATATAGTTTTCCCAAATAACACTTATTTATTCAAAAAAGGATAGATGCGGATTATTTTAACACCACTCGTTTTGTCTCGTCTAGACACTTGAACATAATACATGTGATTCTTGTAACGTCACTGTCAAAATTTGACCTCAGGTCAAGGTCATTTGGTGACCCAGATAGGTCATGGTAAAAATATTGTATATTTTGTGTCGTCCAAAACCTTCCTGTCATTATGCTGATTCAGAAATGGTATGGGTTTTGTATCCATATCCTAGGGTTTTCGATTCCATAGCGGTCAAACGGTTTTCCATTTGCCCTTTATTATGTAGATGACGTTAAATGTGCGGTTATAATGTTAAAAACTAATGATCCTCCCACAGTACGGAGCATGTCCGAATGACTTAAGACCAGGTAAACCTGAGTTTCTTACTTGCTAAACACTACTTGGGCTAGTTTTATGTTCTATTTCATTCCATGGTAAGCAAAAGTGCACCAGATTTACTTAATTATATATTATCGTATTTTTGCTTCAAGCCATGTTCGCGCCTCCAGTTTCCAAGCATCGTGTTACAGATCAGCGTCAGTTGTTCTACACCACGCCGTCTTATCTCCACACCTGCCGCTCTCTGCTCCTCGCATGGGCAAAACAAAGTGGCGGCGTCTTGCGGATAAATCTTCGTTTACCGTGGGCGCGTTCGGCACGCGGGGGAGCCATACGTCACTCAATCGGCAGTGTTTACCTGTACTGACGCGGGCGCGATCGTACACCTGAGAAATCCCGCACTCGGTCAACAAATAACTTCTCCGCCTTCGCCGCAGATTGGTATGCGCTTTGCGCATCGAGGACCGAGGCGCGGCAATAAGCCCGATCAGCGTCACGCTATAGAGTAGCTCAGTGAGATGAAAACAGCGAACCAGCTGAGCGGATGGAGGTTGAATGCCAATTATGTTTCCTACCAGAAGACTGAAAACATTTTAGGAAATATATTGCGTTTCTTGTGCAGTGATGCGAAGCACATTTTACATGGATTTTTCCAGTTGGAGCGATTTGTTCTCATTTTAACATCTATTGATGCATAGTGTATAACTTACAGCAGAGTAGTTATCGTGGTATATTGGATTTCGCACTGAGCATGTACTCTTAATTGTTTCCGCCAATTAATGAATTATGAATGTCGTTCTGGTGGGAATCCACGAGTATTTATACCACACTTTATTTGCCAGTTGTCTAATACCTTCAGATTTGAAGCTTCAAAAATGGTTAACCTTATTCCTTGCGGGGGAGGCAGATTCTATCCCCCCAGTAGTTTTTCGCCCATCGCGTCTGAACCGTTACGTCTATCGTCTTGAAACTTGCCGACTTTTTATAAATATGAATGACACGTGTTCTGTCAAAATTTTGAAACAAAAATTGGTCCAGCAGAGGCGGCTCCAGGGTCATGTTTTGGTGAGGTCGTTACGAAATTGGTTGTGCGGCGCATACTTCATTCGTAGTTTGTGGTAGAATAAAAGCGCCAGAAACTAAGTCACTGCTATCTACATCATACATGATTGGGTTATACATATTTTCGGGCAGAGGCGCACTCAGGTACATAAAATGGGAGGCGATATCCTTCGTCAATTTAGGCCCAACTTCAAATAAGTAAGATAATAAAAGGTGTTCCGCACATGGTGCCCCCCACGTTGTTAGCCTGAATCCGTCTATGCGCAATAAATTACATTTAACAAATTACAACAACAAGGCCCACATGTGACGTTCCTATCGTCCCAAACGCTCAGGAACAGCACATATTTTGTATAAAAAATTCCCCCCATTTTTCCTCCCTGAGCACGCATATTATTTTTTATTTTTGTACTTGTCCCTGTCATGCATTGAAGACCATGACATTGGAAGCTCAAAAACGTTTTGGCATGCAAATCAGTCCAATCACATGGCCACAATGACCTTTCAAAAAACACCCTAAATTTATATTTGTTTGCCCCCTGGCCACCCATTTTGGAACAAAAAAGCAATTTCGGAAGAAAAAAAATACACGACAAATCGAATGGTGTTCGTCCCATCGAAATCGGCCGAGCGGCTCTCGAGATATCTGGGGGGCAGAATCTGCCTTCGCAAGATTACGTAATTATGGCCGCCCGCAAGTAATAGGGTTAATGTGCAGCTGAAGTTTGTTCACCATTGACTCACGTGCTTTGGTGAAAATGCTTAAAACATATTAACTTGTGGCAGGAGCCTACAAACTGGACAGTTTGTGAACTGTAGGTCACGTTATCTTAGTTTTTGGACTCTAGACCACGTGACTAAGCCAACTTGAAACTAGACTCCCGTGCAGGTGTTTGTGAAATATGTGAAAATAATAATAAAAATCGTGCAACCTGATCAACGTGATACACAAGTCATTTTTACCATTACAGAGCAATATTCAGAAAGAATATTTGCATCGTGAAAAGTTCATTCATTATTTCTATAGCCTTGAGTACTGACGTCATTTTAGTAATTAAAAATATGCGAGCCTATCTCTCTCATTGGAAAAAGACCATGTATTTTCCATAAAAAACTTCCGTGGCAAATATAATGGTTAAACGCTTTCCTATGACTTACGTTCACACCAAAAAACTACTCAGAAAATTCATTGAAATGTATGTCTCGTGTATGTTCACAGCCAAACGGCCGTATATCTTAATAATCCTCTAGAGCACATGTATCGATTATAGGCTTCCGTTTCGGCTGAGTTCACAGCTCTGCCCTCCACCTCAGACTCACCAAGCTGCTTACGGCTACCTGTCCGGCAGATGGTCCGCACTGCAGTTTTCCTCTAGGCTGTCTTTAGTTGCTTCCTATGGGTGGAGATTCTTCTTAAACCACGCTATAACTCGTTTTAGTTAGCTCCACCAGGAAGCTGTAAGTGAGCTCAAAATACCAGTGCTGCCCTCAACTGAAACACTGCCCAAAACTACTTGCAAAAATGCGACCGTGCCCTCAATTGTCTGTCTTGAAATAGTGATCTGTCGGATCCAGCAGCTTTGTATGGAAAGAGAGTCTAGATCATCCGTAGGGATCTTGTTTGGCTGTAGCAATCCGTTATAAATGCCTTTCGAGCTGCCGTTAAGAATGTAATGATTGAGTCACAAGGTAGAATTTCACAATTTTTAGGTTTTGTGCTTGTTTCAGTAAAGTTGCAGAGTTTCAACATGAGCGATAATCTGCTTGAATGCGTCATATCACGTGCTTTGATTTACGACGCAATTTAACGTTTGATGCTGGAATTTGTGGTTAACCCTCTATTTTACAAATTCAATGTGTCAAGCCGAACGGCTAAAACCTACCTCAGGTGATCATTGCGGCCTGAACTAGTTGCTAAAATTCTCACGACCAATCAGATAGCAGAATTGTAAATTACGTAAATATACTTAATTATTTAAAATCCTGATAATTCAGGGGAAATAAAATAAAATTGACTATCTATAAAATATTTTAAAACAATTTGCGTTCAATCAAATACATAAAAACAGGGGGTTAGGTAACCTGCAACTAGTCCATTGCCAGTCTTGATTTGTATCTATAGTGCTGCAGCTGCACACTAAATCGCTTAGTGGACTCGCGCTCCAAAATTCACAGTTTGATGCCCTGACTTGGTTTCGGCCACAAGCTGTGAATTTTGCCGTGCTCGTCCACAAAGCTTAAATGTGCAATGGTAGCTTTGATAGTTAGCCACTTTGCCTTTCGCCACAACTTTCCAGTACCTTCGTTCTCAAGTGAGTAAACTAAAATTATTTCAAACAAAAGTGAGTTTTAGGATGTCAGTCCAATGATGATCAGAACTTTATCACTATATGAAATCAAACGTTACTCTGAGCATTATTAGTAAAATAATTATATAAAAAATTAACCTCATTCTCATATTATATATAAATATTAAAAGAAAATCCCGAATATGTTTTCAGACATGGGCCTTCTTCAGTTGATATAAATCACAACATGAAAGGTCAGCGATTTATATCCACTGAAGAAGGCCCATGGCTGTTTTTTTATATTTATTCATAATATGAGCATGAGGTTATTTTTTTATATACTTACTTTAATACTATAGACTTATTTCAAAAGGACCTAAATTTCCTATTGTTATAGTTGCTGTGCAGTGTAAGAGAACTCTCAACTGATTGATCCAAATGTCATATAATTTGCAAAACAAGTTGTTTTACAATCTAAAAAGCAATTACAACAATTAGGAATTGATTTAACTAGATACATTAGCCGTTTTCACGATGGCTTATTTTGCGCGAAATGTTTTCAAACATTTTAAAATGTTTTAAAATGTTTTAGTATGAAAGTTTTAGTATATGTTTCCATTCCTTAAGTACATAACTTTTGCAAACAATTTTTGTTTTTAAATGTCTCATATAATTTTGTAATATGTTGGTAAGAATATAGTATGTTACAAAATTGCGGTTTGGTGGTAATTAGCAAGATAATTATGCATAGGTTAATTACAGCAAAACATGAAAAAATCTTCCTACTGACTTTTCAGAAGACTTCCGAACATTTAATCTCGCGCACGCTAATTGGTCGCTCAACAAACGCGATCTCCCCCTTGGATACATAATGGACTGCCGGCAGCGAATCGTTTCTAGCGCATTTTTTGCGCCAATGCGAAGGCAAGACCTGTATCATGACGCTGTCAGATTGAGTAACCGAGTATGGCCCGGTATGCATTTCCACTTGAACGACATGACTCTAGAACGCATATATTCTTTAGAAAACGGACACATTTGTAAGTCATAAACTTGTAATGAGCTCATTTCATGTTTTCCATAACTCTTGAATAATGATAATATCGCCTAAATCAGTAATTTATTTTTATTGGAATATATCGTATACTAAAACTTTCATACTAAAAACTTTTTAAAATATTTTAAAATGTTTTAAAATACATTCGCGCAAATAACCCATCGTGAAAACGGCTATTATCTGCCTTATATTTTGTTTTGGAAACATTTCTGACTAGATCTACGACTCTCATGTATAGAACACGGAAATGGACAGACGCTTCGTTCGTTTTATGGGATATCCCAGAAGTTAGTGAACTTCTAATGCAAGTCCTGGTGGAAACTTTCCTGCTCCATTCAAAGCCGAAAGCCAATTATCCACGTTTGACGGTGCTCTTTAGCTAAATAACGGAAAACATCAGAAGCTTTGGTTACCATTTCCAAAATAATTAAGTGAATATTAGTTGTTGTCCTGCTAGTCTTTAAGTCACCGCAGATGTCACTGACGAGCTAAAAAAAAATGTTTTTCTAGCAGCTTCGGCTCAGAACAACCATATTTTTATTTTTGAGGCTCATTATGCAGAATGCAGATCAAAATATAGGTGGTAACTAACGAAATGACTATACCAGGGCAGAGCTAGAAATTCCAGTTCACATTTACAAACCAGTCTTTTAAACTTTACCCTGCGAACGTGCGGCGTGTTCCCAGCTGACATAGTTCCCGAGATATTTGGGGCTTCTGGAGCAAGCCTTCACATATGAAAATCTGACTTTTGATGACCCCTGGCCCTAGTCACCTCAATATTGACCTGAACCAAAAACGCCACAGGTAATCTCAACATAACTTTTAACGAGCTATCCAACGATATTTGTCATTCCGATTACCCCCCCCCCCCCATAGAAGTCGAGTTAGAAAGGAGGCGTTCAGAGGCACAGCGAAGGTGGCACCGAGCACCGACACGGCGCGGGCTAGCAACAGTAGAGAGTTGGCCAACAGACCACTTGATGGAGAATAATGTGTTAACACCATGCAATTCCAAATCAGCCCAACATTCAACTCCCACACCAATAAGAATAATTGTATGCACCGCATACACCACTGTGTGAGCGAAAGCATGTGTCCTCAGAGATATTTGTAACCTACGTCATGACAGACATGACGTCATCTGAGATGAATTATTTCGAGCCTAGTCGATAGCCGAGTTATTCCACATTTGATAACATTTCGTCTGGGTCGCGTCTGTGACCCAGTGACCCTGGACAGTGGCTTTGTAATTCACAGGGCGCTGATACTTTAATTAGGACACAATATCTCGGTCAAGGGATATGCTGAGGAGCGAATATAACCAACATATCACTTAAATGACATAAATATTTCAGATTGAATTCTGACATTGATTCGTTGAGCTATAATTATCTATATTTTGTATTATATATTTATTGGCAGAAATTGGTTAACAGATACTCTACCACTAGGAGTCCGAGAATGACACCTGTAAATGGTACGTTAATTATCTAATGATATCAAACGTTACTTTGTGCATAATCAGTAAAAGAAGTAGGGGAGAACGGGGCACGTTCTGTCACGGGACACATTATGTCAGCGGGGTTTCCTCGTGAACTATCCACCGCAGGTATATTGTTGTTTCGTAACATATGTTCCTTTATGCATGCAGTGGCCTGGTACCATCAAAGCAACAACATGGCTGCGAACAGATTGGCTCAATTAGGAAAAGTTTGTTTTTCAACAGAAATTCAAACTTTTTATAAGTGAACAAAATTTGTGTTTGTGGCCATCTCAATATTGTATAGTGTCCTTTGAGCATCATGGGCTATAGGAATTGTTCGCAGAACATTGGGTGTGAGGCGTTATTCCTGCCCCATTCTCCCAAGTTTTTCAGTACAAAACGAAAAAGTGTGACTGTGTCGAGTGGGGCAGGTTTCTGTCACCAATCTGGAGGCAGGTTCTGTCACTGAATCTGTTTTCATGATTCCCCTAGTCGTATTGGCTTGAAAACGACCATAAAAATGATTGGCTGTTGTTTCAGATCATCGGTACAACCACTACAAGCGTAAAACGAATCGGGTGTGCCGATGCAGTTCACGACGGTCAGATTACGTTAACATTCGGGGGCAGATTCTGCCCCCCAGAGACTCTCGGAACCGCTAGCCGATTTCGATGGGAAGACACCATTCGATGCGCGTGACAAAATTATTTATTTATGTAACCCAGAAATGCTTTTTTATTCCAAATGGGGGCTAAGGGGCTAAACCTAATTCTAAGAAATATTGGATGTTTTTGGACAGGTCATTGTAGCCATGTTCAATTCGACCGATTTGTATGCAACAAATACGTTTTGAGCTTTGAAGTCAATGGTCTAATGTTGAAAAGGGAAAAAGTTTCAAATGAAATAACCAGGCTACTCAGGGACCTATGATTCGTTGCATGGTAACCAAGACAAACGCAAAAATGTCAGTGTTGGGATCGTTTATAGCCGTCATTTTCTACACTAATTGATGGTGGCGATGAATGAAACCCTCTCTCCCCCTGCAGGGACGCCACAAACGACCGTTCGGTGATAAGATAACAGGAAGTGCCCCATCAATGACAGAATTTGCCCCCATAGGTGACAGAACGTGCCCCGTATATAGGGCAGGTTCTGTAAAATGAGTCATCGCCACATTATCGACACTGGTGTCGAAACAAACTGAGATACCACTTGAACTCCAAAAAACGATTTGAAGCTTATTGATGTATGTAACAGTATTGGAAAGTATCAATCACCAACTCTGAAAAGTGTGCCCGCCAGGGCCAATTAGCAAAAAAGTGACAGAACGTGCCCAGGTCTCCCCTACAGAGAAGTTTAAATTCATGCTCATTTTATGATAGAAATATATCAATATATTTTCATTTATGGACCTTTTTCGGTGGATAATGGATAATGATATAAGTCACCTATATCTAACTTACCAATTAACAAAAGTCTGTCTGTCTGTCTGTTTGTCTTTCTGTCCGTGTTTTAACAAACTAAATTTTTCCTTATATTTATTATAAGTACAAAAGATGATGTAGTTTCGACACATTAGCATTGAATAGTATCTAAGAAACCATTTTGTAGATCGCATGACAACATGTGTGTATATATTCTGATCCCGTCGATCAGCCTAGTGTATTATAATGTTACTAGTTACTGATGACTTGGTGTAATCCTAAAAGTTTGGCATAACTAATCATAGCATAACTAATCAACAGCCAAATTTGGCATAACTATCAGTGATCCTTTCCGCACATTTTGCGAAAATTCAAACTTCGTATCGGGTTAGGTCAGGTGGTCACCAGGTCAGTTCAAGTGACTCCACCTACCAAAAAGTTTGCGGTCGTGCCATGACCACACTTCCTAACGGATCGGTATCAAACTTTTAGGATTACATCAAGTCGTCAGTAACTACACAATGTGTATCTCGGAATTTTATATCGGTGACCTGAGGTCGGGTCAATTTTGTGACCTCCCCATTATACCTAAGTCAATGGAAAAATATTCAAATGCTTTCTTTTTCGACGATATCAGTCCATTTCCTTCTGAAAAATGTTATAATATGATATAATGTATGATCTGAGTGCAAGTTTTGCTCAGGGACCCGTACGGGGTCATCTGAGGTTAGCCGAGGTCTCCAACACCTTTTCGTCGATAACTTTAAACATAATGAAGATAGAGAACTGTAACTTTCACCAATGTGTTTGTCTCGTCAAGACACATCTCCTGATATGCAGCATGGCCTACCTGAGCCACCACTTGACTTTTACCTGAGGTCATTTTGTTGACCTAACATGATCAAATTTGACATATTTCGAAGAGCCTTGACGAAAAAAAAACACGATGGCGTATACAGTATTGCGTTATCCTTATTAGGTAAGAAGTTATTTCCGAAAATATGTTTCGCCAAAAATCAGCATTTTGACTTTAATGACCTCTAGAGCCTAAACTATTGACATGAGGTCAATTTTGAGAACATGGGTGTGATTGCAAATCTCAATGACTAGCGATTGTCTTTAAACGTTTGTTTCTAGATAGCATAGTTTCCGAGATATTTTGAGTTTTCTGGAGCGATGTCCTAAAACTTGAAAATTTGACGTTTGATGACCTCTGGTGACCTGAGTTTTGACGTAAGCGAAAAAAAGTATAAAATAGTTTCGAAATGATTTTTGATAACGGTTCGAACAATGATTTTTGTTTTGGACTACATGCCATAGGAGCCAAGTTAGAGGGGGGTGTTCAAACAACCCCCCCAGTCGGGCGAAGGAAATGCAGAGGTCCAGTGGGGCGCGGGTTAAAGGAAATAGTTCACCTTCAACATGGGTTTTGAACTGAGAAAGCAGTTTTGTAGCCCGTGTTGAAAAACCCCTAACTGCAAGTTTTCTGGGCTTATAGTCAAATCGTGTTTGAAAAAAGTGAACCCTTTAACCTTCAAAATCAGCCCTATATGGGAGTAAGGGCGAAACATCTGGCTGGCCCTCCATTCAAAAACTTTTGGCTTCGCCAATGCGAAAAACTTTAATTTGGTAGCGGTCATGGCAGAAGTGTTTTCAAAAAAGTTAGTTGGGCAGGTTTTAAGATTCAGAGCAGGATAATCACATTTTTCAATGCGGTTACTAGCTTACAAAATATATTCTTTAACGTTAAAATGTCTTCAAATTATGGAAGTTTTATGTCAAATACAACATTGGTGGGCAGACAAAAGGTGGTGGGAAAAATGTTGCATTACCAACTTTGTCTGCTTGACACGTCGTTGTTCAAGGACGGATTCAAAACGACAATTAGGTGATTTACCGTTTAGGTGTCAAATCCCGAAATGTATCAGGTTACCGTCATAGAGTTTGCTGCCTTAGGCTTGAATAGGTGATTTACAACATTTTTGTGTTTTTAGTTGAAGTTCCTTGGATTTCCTTTTCAATTGAAAAATGTGTCCATTTTCTTCCGATTTCAGGAGCCATGGTTCCTTTCATAGGCATAGATATCAGGCGTGTGGTGCGGCATTTCTGCCAGAAAAGAGACGAAATCTGTTTAAAAAAATCGGCACCAGCCTTGAATGCAGATACAATTACCTGTCCGAAATTATTATGAATGCAAGCCTTATTGTTATACAATCATTTTGATGTCTAATTATATAGTATTGCATATATTTATTTTTAATTTTAAGTGTTTAAACATTAACATTCATTATGAAAATCCTCGTAAAGCTCTAACTGAAGTGAAAGTAAAAATTTGACGAAAAAAATGAGGTGGCTAACCGAAATTGGTTCTGCCCCCCCCCACTTTGAAATCGTTCCCGGGCCCCTGGGCCAGATTGCGGCACCCATGATTCATGAACAGAGCTCAGGACAACTTCGCGCGTACTGCATGTGTCGGTATTTCCAATCGCTGCCCACAGATGTCAGCACTGTTTCTCATCCCTAACTGCTGTTTCTGCCGCCAGATGGGACTGTCGGACGCCAACGCGGTACAGCTGCGTCGTCTGACGCCTGAGGCGACCGACAGCTACATGTGTGAAGTGATCTCAGAGACGCCCGAGTTCTGGACCGATCACAGACGACGCAACCTTACTGTAGTCGGTAGGTGCCACCAGAGACGGAACCTCACAGTAGTCGGTAGGTACCACCAGAGGTGGAACCGTATTGCCGTCGGTAGGTACTGGGTGCTACAGCAGAGGAAGGCTTGCTGCAGTCGGTTGGCGGTTGGGTGGTGTGTATGTACAGCTGGTCTATTATGTGTCTTCCCTTTTTTTTTAAGTTTCTAAAACTCATCTAATTTCACTTCTGTGTAATACATGAAGGACTGATATACGGAACATGTGGTACTAGCCATGTAGCTACCAAAATGTGCGCTCAAATAAGTTTCTTCGTGTACACAGAAGTAAAACTAGAAGAGTTTTAGAAGCTTAAAAAGGCAAGATATACAATAGACCGACTGTACAATACATACCACCAAGGGCGAAATCTCACTGTGGTCGGTAGAAGACGCTTTCGTCGTCGCCATTTGCGAAGAGGAAACATGACCGTAGTGCAGCCAGCTTGGTTCGAGGTCCTATCGATTGGCCAGTGGCTATCTGTAAGATGGTAAGTTGGCGTTAACGGATATTATTTAAGGAATACAAGTTGTGTCCTTGCAGCAGGTCTATGACGATGGTGCCCGCAGATGTTATAAGCTCCTGATGAAACTGTATGGAAAATACAAACAAGTACTTACGTACAGGGTGATAATCTGAAACTGTGATAAATTATGTGACTACCAGGGACATATATTTCACTCTGACATGAATCAAACGCATACCATTCAAGACCCCAATATGGGCCATGTATGATGGCAATGTGGCGATCACCCGGCGCGTCAGTAGTTTCTTTTTTCTTCAGCAGGTGCTCCAAGAAGCGAGCTCTTTCCGCTCGGCGTCGTGTATTTTTCACCATATTCCTCAGCTGCGCGTCCTCCATAGTCTGTGGGACGTTCTTCCACGTCCATATTCAGCTGATCCACGGTCCGTATCTCTTACGGAAGAAAGTTGATATTGAGTAGTGCCCACGACCAGAAGCTGAAGCATTTGACAGGACAGGACGAGCTGTACGCTGCGTCAGTGCGTGCTTGCTTCGGCGGCAGATGATCCGGTAGCCGAACTTTGATGCGAGGAACTCCCTCACAGGAGTGGTCTCCTGACAGGGACACCATCTTGTTTAAACCAGTGGACAGGCAGGCACTTTCCGTTGACGGTTCTGACCCAGCAAGCACTTCTGGCCACCGTACAGTCCGTCCTGTCTGGCTCTGCAGGTGTCTTCTTCAGCTCCTGGTCGTGGGCCTCCACTATGTTGTTCAGTGTGAGCTACGGATCGTGGATCAGCAGAATATGGTAGTGGAAAAACATCCCACAGAACATGCACGATGCGCAGCTGAGAAAAATGACGAAAAATACGCGGCGCTGAGCGAAAAGAGGTCGCTTCTGTGACACCTGCTTTAGAACAATACGACGCGCAGGGTGATCGGCATCATGCTATCATAAATGACATGGGGTGGTCTTGGGGTCTTTGGGGTCCCACATCCGACATCGGGCTCTTGAACGGTATGCGTTTTATTCATGTCAATGTGAAATATATGTCTCTGGTAGTCACTTAACTTATCTTAGTTACAAATGATTACCCTGTATGCATATGTTATACTTCGAGGCTTCCAGCTTCTGGCAACATTGAGTCGTTTATCTGCAGTGGCAGCGTAGGAAGGTATTTTCGGGTGGGAGAGGGCAAAGAAACTCAGGGCGCCCCTCGGGCAGGGACTATCATGGGCTGGGTGCACCCATGGGTGCCCACTTAATTCTTCCAAATGTCTGAGTTGGGTTTGCATTTTTTGACTTTTCATGGGTACTGGGCGGGCATGGGTATGGCAATTAGGAAATAATGTTGCTTAGAGTTATTTTTTACTTGACTACAATGTTTAACCAGATAAATATGTTTTTATAGATAAGGAACATATACAATAGACGTTGCATTATCATACAACAATAAATCGGGTAAGTAAAGGCAGTACATTTTTTCAACCATGCTGATCCAACAAGTCTCATCCAATAGACTAATGTCTGACTGCAAGTGTTGATAATTGAAATCACAGCAACACACAGGGATGCCTAATATTATCTATTAATATATGAAAGTCAACAATGGTTGTCGAATTTGTGAAAATCAATTATTTCCTTAATCTATAATGGCCCAAATGGCAATGCGGTATCAATATTATGAGTTGAATGGGGTGTTGTCGGGTCTGGGCTTGGTGTTCATGGGTTTCGACTGGGTTGGGCTTGGGGTTTGGGCACCCATGATAGTCTCTGCCCTCGGGCAAAGCTGTTCCGTAAAAAAACGAAATTATATCTCCTCGGATTTAGGCCACAATGTTATACCAGTAAAATCACATTTGTGGCGATGACCGAGCTGGCGCACTCTGGTTCGCTTTTGGCGACGCTTTTGAGAAGCTCACATCTCTGCAACCGCACGTCCCATTGACAAGCAATCTTCTTTGCTGAGCAGCTCCCAGGCGCGGATCCAGAATTGCGGTCAGGGGCGTTACATACAAAAAGTTGCGCCGTCCGGGCGCGTCCTACGAGCACGACATGAGCGCGATCCGGCTTAAGGAAATGGGGGGCGCCATAGCGCCCCCCCCCCCTAGATCCACGCCTGGCTCCATCCAACGTACACTATTTGATACCGATGCCATCTTGTGTGGTTGACTTCCACTGCGTGTGGCTCGTGCCACGCGATGTATTTTAAAATGTGTTTACTCTAAAAAAAAGTGGCTGTGCAGATTGTGCTTAAGTTTGGCATGTGGTTAAGGGCCCCTCATCCACCGCTTTCTCACAACTCAGGTGTGGGGGGGGGGGGATCTGCACGAGCGCACCTTTTTTATCTCGAACTACTTGTCCGATCGAGTCGAAATTCAAATACAGTCATGGGCTTCACCACAAGGGGGATGGGGGAGTATCCCCTCATTTTTTAACATTACGCCTATATGGGCATATGGGCGTTGCATGGAAAGAGTTGTTTTGAAAATGTATCTGTCTCCCACCCAATTTACGTCCTCCCCATGACCCTGTGGCGGAGCCCATGCATACAGTCCCTTCGCGCTCGCTCGTTCGTTGCTAACTACGACGCCTTACCTTACTAGTTATTACACACATAAACTCACACAGATCAAATATATTCTACTCACACAAAATCCACTGTTTGTTCAAGATGCAGAGGAAAAACACTGCATACACTACTAGCGCCCCTCAGGCGGCTAAAATGCCTCCTTAGGCGGCCAGAGCGCCCCTCAAGTGGCCAGAGCGCCCCCTCAAGCCGCCAGAGCGCCCCTTTGGGGGGCCAGAGCGCCCATCTGGCGTTAACCCCCACTGGGGGGTGTTTTTGAACACCCCCCTCATGTTTTTCAAGATAACGAAAAAACCCGCGCGTGCGGCCGCCAAATTTGGCATAACCTATTTCAACTGATTCTTTTTCCGAGCATTTTGCGAAAATTCAAGTTCCGTTCAGGTCATTAGTACCAGTCAGGTCCCCAAAAGTTTTGGGACCCTACCTACAAAAACGTTTGTGGTCGTGGCCATAGATACAGTTTTTAAGGGATGATATAACACCTTCAGGATTACATTATAATCATTAGTACATACAAAAGTTTTATTTTGATTTTGTATCGAGGACCTTACGTCGGGGTCAATTTTTGCATCTCACCAAGTATAAGTAAATGGGAAATAATCCAAATGCGTCTTAGTGAACGTATCACCTCCATTCACTCTTGGATGACTGTACCATATTATTAATTGTATATCCAAGTGCAGGTTTGCTCAGGGAAATAACGGGTCATTCAGGTCAATTCCGAGTCACCAACACCTTTTCGTCAATAATATCGTTCCATAATGACGCATAGAGAATGCGAGACTTTCACAGTGTGTGTGTCTCGTCAAAGACAACATCTTCTGATCATGCAAACATACCTCTTTGAGGGTTACACTTGACCTTGAAACTTTGTCAATTTTCTTCAAGTTGACCAACCCATGACTCAAATTCCTGACATATTTAAAAAGCGCCTTGACGAGAAAAACACGATTGGCGTTAACTAGTAATGGCGTTATCTCTTTGGTAGGTAAGAAGTTATTGCGAAATATCGTTTGCCAAAAATCAGTTCTTTTTGAATTAATGGCCGTCTAGAGCTAAACAACTTAACTTGAGTCAATTTTGAGGAATACATTGCTATTTCATCATTGCATTGGCTACGAATTGTCTTTGATAGTTTTGTTTCTAGATAGCATAGTTATCCGAATATTTGGAGTTTCTGGACATGTCTAAAACTTGAAAATTTGAACCTTCGATGACCTCAGTGACACTGGTTTGACGTGAGCCGAAAAAAAGTCTGAAATAAAGTTTCGCAATGATTTTTGATAAACGTTTCGAACAGTTCTTTTGGTTTGTCTATGCCAAGGGACGAGTTAGAAGGGGGGTTCAATACCCCAGTCGGCGCAAGAAATGCAAGAGGCCCAGTCCTGGCGCGGGTTAATGCCATCTTTGGGGCCACAGCGCCCCCTCCCTCTCTGACGGCCAGAGCCCCTTTCTGGCGGTTAAAGTGCTCCCTAGCAGGCGGTCAGAGCGCCCCCTCTCGGGCCAGAAGCCCTGCCAAACATAAAGCTGCGAAATGCTAGAACTAGTTCGCATTTTGACAGGACGGACTGTACGGCTGAGTTTGGGGGAGGGCTGTTCCTCCTGCCCCCGCCCCCTCTTCCGCCGCCACTGTGTATCTGACAACTGTTAGACGTTTATCAACCTTCGGTCCCCTATTCATATGATACTTTTCGGTCGGATCAGAGGTCTTTCAGGAGCTCAAAAACACACATCACCGCTGTATGATGGATTAGCACTGCCTCTTGCCTCCCGTCTCGCTTCCCGATCAACAATAACATGACATACGTAGTCAATGGCTGTGATTTGACCAGTTTGCCGAAACCATCTAATCGGAGAGCTCTAAATAAATTTTAAGGTCTAATAAACCCAAATTAAGCCTGAGTTCGTGGCGAGTAGAACGTTAACAGTTCTTGTGAAGTTGATTCACAATCTGACGTATGGTAATGATTGGATCATAACAATCCTTCTTTCAACTATCGACCATCGTTGTATGCATGCAAAGATTGACGTTACAGTGGGATATTATTGCCGAGGATTGTTCTACATGTATGTTTTGCATTTAAACGATTAGGTAGTTTAAAGCCTACTTCCAAATTATGAAACAGCTTCTCGTCTTAACCCGCGCGGCGTAGGGGGGGGGTAAATATTACCCCCTCCCGGATTTCCGCAATAACTTGAAAACCGTAAGAGATAAACGACGTCAAGTTTCAGTACCTTATATCAGCATCAATTTGACGCTCCCTAAAAAAAATTCATCGATTTTTATTAGACTTTGGGAGATAATGAACGTTTGATGACGTATGGTCAGCGATTTTTGGTTAAATAACGATTACTGTTTGAGCACTCGAGAAAAACTTTAAGGAAAATGCAGAACGCCCAAAAATCTCTGTATGAGAAAGGCAATTTAATTCTCTACAAAATGGCGATTCGATTTCCAAAATTTTCGGTTTTACCCCAAACTCCAAACAAACTTTTTTCACGAAATCTTTTCAACGTGCCCATTTGTTTTTTTGTTCTCAAGGTATAAAAAAAACGAATATTGTAAAGAAATCAATGCTATGTAATACAAACGAAATTCAGAATAATATCTCATTTTTCATGCTGATTGTTTTTCAAAGCAATAAGTAGGTAATGAGTATATTTCCTTCAAAATTACGTTTTTGTGATTTTTTTTAACCTGATACAGATAATAATGTCTTTTTTGTTTCATGAACAAAATGACTACGAAACATGCATTGGTTATCATATAGCAGTCTTCCATGTTTTGACCTTAATATGACCTGATTTGGACCTTTTATGGGGTCACCGTGTGTAAAAATGCTGTTGCCTATCGATTTGTACGTGCAAAATAAGCCCCTATAACATTGTGCACAATACTTTCTTGACCTCTTCGTGACAGTGAACCTTTTGTGACCTGACCTTGACCTGACTTCCTGCCATCCACACTCCTCACGTTTTACTCTAATCGCAGGAGACTCGTACTTAATCCTTTGAGAGCTTTATGTGCATCGATAGTCTTAAATAAAGACTTCTAATTGAAGTATGAGCATTAAACTAATAAACTGAACTTTCCATATGACTGACCGTCGACCTGACATTGATAAACCTAATTAAAAAACAATCGATAATGCATCGATTCGTTTCATTGAGTAGCTTTCGATCGCTGCATTGGGTCTCGCTGGGTCAATGGTTGGAAGATAATAGGGGGGTATATTTACCCCTCCCTACGCGCTGTCGGCCCTGAGACCCTCGGCCGCGCGGGTTAAGCATCATTGAAATGAATTACTTTGTATCATGAAATTAATTGGTTTAACAGGTGTCTTGCAAAACTATTTCACCAAAAGGTTTGTAAACAGCGCAACAAATCAGCTGAACCTGTTTTGCTTCAAGTGTTAAGTTATTCGATCCGTTCCCACACTCCGTTAGAATAAGCTTCCAACCACACCGCGGATGGTCGTTCGTTTTAGCGGCGACTATCTTCAACAGTGTGAGCACGGGTGGGCCCCGCGCCCCGGCCTCGGGGTTCCTCCCGCTGGCCGCTTCCACTAACCGCCCCTATCGCGGCCGCCGAGAATATTAAGAGGAAATGGCGTCCCATGAGGCGACGTCCGGCCGGCGCGACCGAGTCGACTGCGAGCCGGCCGCTTCTCACTTTCTGGGCCATTTCCCGCCGGCTAATGATTTGAATATTGATTAGGCTTGCCGCTGGGTGGGTGCGAGACGGCATTCTACTGAGGGCGATACGGCCGAGGTGGGGGCGAAGCTGGACTCGCTCGGATCAAGAGGTGGGGGCGAGGCTGGGCTCGCTCGGATCGAGAGGTGGGGGCGAAGCTGGACTCGCTCGGATCGAGAGGTAGGGGCGAGGCTGGGCTCGC
>VOPJ01000108.1:0-12945 GCA_014673585.1 Semibalanus balanoides
AAAATTGAGAAAAATATGGTGATTTTTTCAGCGTAAAAACCCAATACCAGTCCCGCACCCCATTGCCGCAGATTTAAGTGCAGGGCCTCTCTATTATATATGATCTCTATGGCTACAACCTCAATAATTTTGGAATTTAACACTACGCCTATGACGAGATGTGGCAGAAATGGGCTGCAACCCCCATTTTTTTTTTAAAGTTACGCCTCTGCACCGGGGCACCGTGCCCTTTTGAATTTGTAAGGGGGCACCCATATAAAAGAGCTCCCCTTAAAGGGACACTGCCACCTTCCCAAAAATTATCAAATGTACGCTGCTTGTGGTGTTTAAATATGAAGTAATTGCTGCCGAACACGATTCTGACACTTATTTCTCACAAACAGTGCTCAATTTCATGAAAAACTAAGTTTGAGTATTTGGGCTGATGACGTCATATGAAGGAATTTTGGGAATAAAGAAAACCTTCACGCTGCCATAAATATGACTAGTGTATGGTAATGTATTGCCAAAGGTAAACAAGTTCGACTGTAATCACATTTAGTGAAAGAGAGACGACGACATCGGAATCAAGGGTTCCCCGTTCAAATACATTGGGGAAATAGGAATGCCTACAGTGTCAAAACCAAACCTCAAATTTCTCTGTGATTCGACCTCAGTGGTTGTTTTAACTTATACCATGCATAATTTCAATGCCAAGCACGCAAAATGGCTATCTCAACTCAAATCTAATGAGAAGGTGGCAGTGTCCCTTTCAATTTGTTATGGCTTAGGCTACAGATTTAGGTCTTATTATCAAATTTATGGAAATACATTTGTATAATGTCGTGAATATTTACGGGCGTGATAATCATCGTGGAAAAGTAATAAATAATTGAAAATCGTGGAACATCGAGTGTTCAGAATGACAGTGGCCAGCAGAAACCTGAGAAGAACGGAGATATAATTTTCGTTAAAATGGCTTTGTCAGATTTGTGAAAATTTTAAGTTTTAACCCCCAAAAATTCACACTGTGCTTTTTCGTTCAAATTGACACAATTTGTGTGTGAAGATATTTTAAAAAAAAATCGAGAAACAAATTTGCATTGGTAGCAAAAATCAGCATTGTCATTGCAATCGTAGGTGTTATCACGAAGTGTAAAACTCTAAAAATATTCCGACGTTATTAAAGTTTCCATATGGTTGGATCGTTTTGGAACTAATTGTTGACTGTCTACGGTGCTGGGTCATTCCTACCATTTTCTGAGTTTTTCATCCTATTCAAGTTTAACTATCCTTAAAATGGCTAAAAGCCTCAAATTCGACTAGAAATCATAATAACCTAGATCCCTACGTATAATTTCAAACATTTAAAGGAAATAGTTCATCCTTAGTTTTTTGTTTTCTCAAACACAATTTTGATTATATTATCAAATAAAACATCTTTTTCATAATGTCAAAAAAATAGCCATACAATGTGTTTTGGCTTATTTTGCGCCGATTGCACCCGATTCCAAGGACAGAAGGCTAAATTATTAATTTCATCAAAACTATATGCGTACTCTCCGCAACTCAGAAACGCCCATTCATATCGAATGTATAAGTCGCGTAAGATTACTGTTAAAGTCTCTGCCCAGGCATGTGGAGGCCACAATGCCTCTGCCAGGAGTGTGAGGCCACAATCCTTCGACAAGTCAATATATATTCGCCTGAGAGCCCTTAGCCCAGAAAACTTGCAGTCAGTGGTTTTTTCAACACGGGCTACAAAACTGCTATCTCAGTTCAAAACCCATGTTGAAGGTGAACTATTTCCTTTAATAATGAACAAGTACTTTTTATCTTTCACATTAATGCGATTACTTTTCAACGATTTTATTAAGCAGAAAACTGTAAACAGAAGAAATAGATTCTTCAAAAAGTTGGGGGGCGACGCCCCTCCTCGAAAAAAGTTGGGGGGCGCTGCCCCCCCCCCTTGCCCCCCGGTTCCTGTGTCCTTGGTTGTGCAGCACTTAATCGAATGACATGCCCAAAGCTCTATATAACTCGGTAGGCCGCTCCGGCAAAAAACAGGGTCTCAAGCCCTGATTGGTCGATGGGTCGTGACGTCAGGTGCTCAAGGGTTTTGGTAGCCGGCATGACCAGCGTGTTAAATCCTATTGGGAGCACCCGCTCTAACTCGAAAACTAAAAAGGCCAGCGAGACGCAGAACACAGCGTTCGAAATTTATATACAAGGCCATTCGAAGTTACTGGACATTCTTGGGCTCATGTCAATATTGACGTTGTAAACGTAATTCGTTACGTAAATAAATGTTGTTGTTGTTGTTGTTTTAGGTCACCAGAGGTCATCAAAGTTACGTTTCATGAAAAATATACAAATGCTTCCTTTTCAGAGAAAATGCTTTGGATCCGGCCAATTATTTCAGAATTTTGTTATTTTAGCTCATTGTTGATGACCCGGGTGGAATTATTGCTCAGTGACTTACTCATATAAGGTCGGCTGAGGTCATCTCAGGTCACCATCACCTTGTTGCCAATAACTATTGATAGAATAAAGATATAGACGTGAAAGTGACACCATTGTGTTTGTCTCTTCGAGTCACTTCTCCCCACATGCAGCATGGCCTACCTGGGTCACCAAATGACCTTGACCTGAAGTCAAATTTTGAAGTTAACCCTACCAGGTCACCATTAATATGTTGCTTCAAAGCGCCTTTACGAGAAAAACACGATTGTGTTAAAATTACTGCTGCATGTTCAACCAATTAGAAGTTATTTATGACAAACGTTTTGGAAAAAATACCCTCCTGACATTTGGTGACCTCTGGGGCCTAAACCATGAACCTGAGCTTACTGCTTAGATATCAGAATGACAAGACGATTTGAATTTTTTATGAGCTTTCGATTGTGTTCTTTTCGCCGTTTGCAACTAGCTCTCATACTTCCCGAGATATTTGGGAATTTCTAGAGCAAAGTTCCTTACTTTGAAAAAACGTGATTAGTGACGACCTTTGGACTCTGGTGACCTCAATATTGACCTGAGTCAAATATTGCCAAGTAACTTCGAATGAACTCCCAGAGAGCTTTCGAACGCTGTTTTCCGCGTCTTGCTAACCTTTTTAGTTTTTGAGTTAGAGGGGTACCCTCTGGGATTTAACACGCTGATCATGCCTGCTAGCATACGGTGTGTGCACTCTACGTCACGACCAATCGGAGGCTGGTATTTGCTGGACCCTCGTTGGTAATGCTGAAGGTGCCGGAATGAGCTCCCCTGGACATGCCCCTGTATGCCGATGATGCGTGTATCGTACAGTACGCAGACGACACCCAGATCCTTGTGAGAGGGAGACCCGGTGACATTGGCGCCTTAATAGGATCCATGGAACAAAATATTTCACATCTATCCAAATGGTTTGTAAACAATGGAATGGAAATAAATGCTGAAAAAAACTCAGCTCATAGTTCTCGGTACGTGCCAAAATCTTCGGCAGCTGCCAACGATTAGCATTCAATTTATGGGCGTCACTAGCCGTTTTCACGATGGATTATTTTGCGCGAAATGTTTTAAAAGATCTTAAGATGTTTTGAAATGTTTTAGCATGAAAGTTTTAGTATACGATATATTCCAAGAAAAATAAGCTACTGATTTAGGCGATATTATCATTATTCAACAGTTATGGAAACATGAAATGAGCTCATTACAAGATTATGATACAAAATTGTCCGTTTCTAGAACATAATGCGTCCCTAAGAGTCATTCGTTCAGTTAAGCCATACCAAAGGCACGTACAGGATTTCGTCCGGGGGGTGCGGCGCTTCAAAAGGGCCCTCCCGAGCGTTGAACAGGCCCCCCCACCCCAAAAGGAGCTGGATATGAAAAACTCCTTCGGATTTCGCCAACTTTATTTTGTGATGTTGTATTATTTGTTATTTTTTGTGATTTTGAGAAGAAAAAAATATGATAAGCTGGATGGACCAGAAACCTCAGGACCCAGAGAGGCCTATGAACCAGGCCACGTATCCTAGATGTCGTCCCGGGCGCCTCAAAAGGGTCTCTGCCAAGCACGTAAGCCAGGATTTGCCCGGAGGAAAGGGGGGGAATCCAACGAGAGGCCATCCCGAGCGTTGAAAGTGGGCCAGATTTCGTCCGGGGTCGGCGCCTCAAAAGGGTCTCTGCCAAGCACGTAGCCAGGATTTCGCCCAGGGAGGGGGGCGCCTCTAGAGGGGCTATTTATTCCCGAGCGTTGAAAGGGCTAGTAGAACGGATACAAAGGTCTGCTCCCTCCGTACTCGTGAGGAGCCCATTTGGCATGTTCATGGGCATTGGGCTGTTCTGACCCGCCCAAGGTCCTTTCTGTCTGTTCAGGGGACTCTCTGACCAGCACAGGGGCCCTTTCAACTTCTCAGGGGCCCTCTGGTCTGCTAAGGGTCTTCTAGCCTGCTCAGGAGCTCTTTCGACCTAGTAAGGAACTGCGCTGGCTGCTTTTTTGCCCTACCGACATGCTCAGGGCCCCTACGACCCACTCAGGGGTCCCTCCGACCTGCCCAGGGGCCCCTCAAACCTTCCCAGGGGCCCTCTGTGCTAGTAAGCTCATTCGTCGTGTCCAGGAGGCCCTCTAACCCGCTCAGGGTCCATACGACCTGCCCAGGGGTCCCTCCGCCCTTCCCAGAGGCCCGCTGTGGTGGCTAGGGGCCCATTCGACGTGTTCAGGGGCCCTCTGACCAGCTCGGGAGCCCTTTCAACCTCCCCATGGGCCCCTCCGACCTACCCAGGGGCCCATACGACCTGCACAGGGGCCCATACGACCTGCACAGGGGCCATACGACTTGCACAGGGGTCCCTCCGACCTTCCCAAGGGCCCTCTGTGCTGGCTATGGGGCCCATTCGACGTGTTCAGGGGGCCCTCTGACCCGCTCAGGGACCCTTTTGATCTCCCCAGGGGCTCCTCCAACCTGCCCAGGGGCCCCTTCAACTTTCCCAGGGGCCCTCTGTGCTGGCTAGGGGCCCATTCGACGTGTTCGGGGGCCCTTTGACCCGCTCAGGGACCCTTTTGGCTTGTTCAGGGGCCCCTCTGACATGCATAGGGCTCTTGTGAACGTCCAAGGGCCCTTGTTCTTCAGAGAGGTCCCTGTGGCCCTTAAAGAACTCTGAAGTGTTCTTACTCTTCAAAGACCACGCTTCGCGTGGACTTAGATCTATGATACGCGCTTCCGCGCGGTCTCGTCAGCCCTTTTCGGCGCGCGCAGCGCGCCGAAAAGAGCCCCCCCAGGCTCCAGGGGGGGGGGGGGGCGCCACTTCTGGCGCCCCCCGCCCTTGGCTACGTGCCTGAGCATACGCCATATTTAGTTACTTAATCTGGCAGGCGTCATGGATTCCCAGGTCTGCCTTCGCATGGCGCAATAATTGCTAGAAACGATTCGCTGGAGGCGAGTCCATTTGAGTCAGGGGAGTTGCTTTGTGAGCGACAAATAGTGGTGCCGAACCGAGATGTTCTGAAGGTGTCAGTAGGTAAAGATCTGGCATCACAGCTATCCTATACATAATGGGTATCTTGCTATCAAGGGCGGATCCAGGGGGGGGCAAAGGCCATGGGCCCCCAAACGCACCCAAATCGCGCAAATTTGACACGTTTTCCTGAGTTTGTCGTAAAAACTAACGAACTTTTACACTAGAAAAAGTTTGTTTTAAATCAGTTATTGATACATTCAGGCAAGCGAAATCCGATGAAGTTTTCAGAATTATGGATAATTTTTGGGATTTGGCCCCTCCCAAACTGTAAATAATACCTTCTGGATCGCCATTTAGTGTTGTAAATTACCACAAACCACAATTTTGTAACATTATATTCTTACCAACATATTACAAGAATTCTTTGAGAGACATTTTAAGACAAAAATCGCTTGGCCAAAAGTTGTGTAGTTAAGGAAAGAATAAGCATACTAAAACTTGCATACTAAAACATTTCAAAACATCTTAAGATGTCTTAAAACATTTCGTGCAAAATAATCAATCGTTAAATCGGCTACTGTCTGCAGGTCTTCCAAGTTCCACGGTGCGAATCCTGGCTCAGGATTCGCAGGATTCCTGGGCGAATCCTGGGCTGGGCGAAAAATTCCTGTGTGAAAGCCAGACAAATTGTTCGTGTTTGTCGAACAATGGGTTGATAAAAACGTTATCCTAATACTTGTGACCTGTGCTGGCACAGTAATCTCAACTAAGCTCCATTGTCGATTGCAGTATGCACTGTTAAGTAAGTGGAGTGGAGTGGAGCGCCACTATGGTGGATTTGTGGTCAAATAATGAGGTAGACGGGCGTTCACTGCCACAAATCTCAACGGCTCTGTGTGGGATGCAGGAGATTACATTTTTAGCGTTTCACGTCCACTAAGTATGTACTTAGTATCAGGGGCGGCGCCGGGCCCTTGAGACTAGGTAGGCAAGGTAACATTATCATACAAAACATCGATAATCATAATACTTCACAGGGCTGGAGATCCCCTTCTGAGTCTGGGGGGTCCAGTCTGGAGGGGGCCCATCAGAGACTGGAGGCCCCGCAATGCAAGGGGCCCCGGGGTATTGGCGAAACTAGCGTTGTTGAGCGCGGGGGTGTCAGTGAAAAGTTGCTGACGGGGGGGGGGGGTTGTCAGCGAGAAACGGGAGAGAGAGAAGAAAAAATAAAATAAATTGGTTATTTTTGGGAGGAGCAAAAGCATATCTATTCGATGATTTTGGTTCGGTTTGGGGATGGAAATTTCCCATTTCTCTTCCGACCGTAGAAGAATATCCGCTGCCAGCAGACGCGGATCCAAAAGTCTTCCCTGGAAGAGGGCGCCGCAATTGGCGCGATGTTTATGGCCGGTAAAAGTGTGTGGGTATGTACAAGCATACATATTTTGTCGGTGCGTTCACATATCCGTTTTTTTAACGAATAGAGTTATTATGATTATGAAGCACTTTGTCACGAATTTTATGAATATTTGACAGTTTTGTCGTTTAATTCATCAGTCGCTGAATTGAATGCATAACATTTTAAGCTTCTTATCCTTTGCAAGGTCCACCTTATCCTCTACACCGCCTATATTTTGTGGTTATCAGGCAAAAATTCGCGGCTCTTTGCGGGCGCTAAATAACATGTACATATAAATGATATGAAAATACGCATTTAAAAAATTCCGGGGGGGAGCTAAGAGGTTTAAATGGCACGCAAGAAAGTGGGAAGACAATTTTTTCGTCGCTTTCAAACAATTTACTGACCTCCTCTTAAAAATTATGTTAACGCCCCTGTTACGAGTTGAAGATGGGCCTGATGACGTGTCCCTAACACTCCCCGGTCAGCAGAAATAAGAATTCTCTCACTGACAGCTTGCTATCTCCCCCGCTCAACAACATTTTTGGAAATATTCTACTGGGATTTGGCCCTCCCTTCAAAACCTACGGCTAGATCCATCCCATGCACCATATTATATAGTACGTTGGAATATGACGTTGCATTGATGTCATGGCATGGCATTTTTTGTGTAAAAACTATAAATGTTTGAGAAATCGTACCACATCGAGTTGTAATGCAAATTGCAAATGTAAGAACGTCAAAAGAAAGGAAATGTAATTTTCTTCAAAATGGCTATCTCAGATTTGCGTAATTTTTGGTTTTAACCCCCAAAACTCAGCCAAATAGTTTTTTTGGGAAAAAAATACACGGCGCCCCTTCAGGTGCCAAAAGAGCCTGGGGCTGCAGCCCCCCCCCTCGTTGAAAATCCTGGATCCGCCACTATGCCGACATTGAAGGACCCAGCAAGGCCCCTCAGACTAGCGTTGAGTCCTGTGAGGTCTACCTCTCCTGATGGTCCCCTAAAAAACGCTGAAGATCCTGTCTTATCAAATTAAGGCCCTCTTAGGCCATTATAGAGCCCATTACATTTGAGAGGGCCCACTCAGACTGGCTAGGGCGCATCCAGGCCAGGCATTAGGCACGACAAGGTCTTAATTACGTTTTCATGACTGACAAGGGGACCCTGCAAGCCGACAGCGCCAGAACCTCAGTCCATCAGACCCTGGGCATTTCTCCTCAATGGCGACCAAGGGCCCCTCAAGCCGACGAGAGCGCCTCTAAGAGTAGACGCGAAGTGCTCTGCAAGCCAATCAAGGGCTCCGGTAACGACGTAGGTCCATGGGCCCAAAAAGGGCCCCTCAAGCTGACCGAAAACCCCCAGGCCGAATAAGAACCCTCAGGCTGACTGGGCCCACTCAGGCACAACAAAGGCCTCAAGCCTCCTCAAGCGGATCGAGGGCCTTCTAAGGCCGAGCGATGGCCCCTAAGACCGATTTAAAGCCTATCAGGTCGAACGAGGGCCCCCCAGGCCGGATGAGGGTTATCTCAGGAAGCCTGAGGGTCCCGCAGGCCCACCGAGGTCCCTTTCAGGCTGACTGGAGGGCCTCCTTAGACCAACTAAGCCGTTGGGCTCCCTGGCTAATTTCGTAGGGCCCTTCAAGCGACTGAGGGCTTCCCTTCAGACATCAAAGCCGACCGATGTGCTCCCCTCAGGCCTCAGGCTAACAGAGAGGCTCCCTCACACTGGTCGAGAGCATATCATGCCGACCGAGGGCTTCTTCAAGGTTGATTGTGCCTCCCCCTCCACCTGACTGAGGCCTACATCAGGCCGGATGAAGGAGCATCTAAGGTCGTACCGAGGGCCCCTCAGTGGAACGAGGCCTCTCAAGCCAACCAGGGACCTTTCAAGTCAGATTGGAAGGCCTCCTCAGACCCGGCCAAGGGGATAAATATTCAGCCCGATTCTAAAGGTCACTTAGATCGACTGTGTGCCCTTAGGCCGACCTCGGGGCCACTTTCAGTTCAGGCAATTTCATCGGACAAACCGAGGGCCTCTGGCGCGACCCCGGGGGCCTCCTCAGACAGTCTTTAGGTCGGCATAGATCACCATGACGACTACAAGCCGGTCGTTTATAACTGCGTGTTTATTTATAAAACTTAATTTATAAACTCCTTTTTGGCATGTGTAGGCCCATTCTGACAAATATAAATGACCGTCGTTTTCTCTGCTCACGAGGGACCCCACTCCAGTTTCATATTTGATTTGACCCGGGGGCGAGTTTCTAACCATCCAGGGGGCAAGGGGTCTAAAACCGACCCCCAAGGATTCTCCAGCCTGAGATCAGGGCAGAGCCAATTAAATGATTGGGGGAGTTGGCGGCGATCGCCCCAGTAGTTGGGCATGGAGTAAACATATCTCCCCCTGCAATTTAAAAGATGGCAGAAGCCCACCAAAATATAGAGAGCCCTTGCTTGTCCCTTTAGGGCGATTTCTGTTAGCTTGAGGGACACTCATTCGGTTGAGAAGACTTAGTCTGGCTTGAGGAGGGACATCTGTCGACTGATGGGACCTTCTTCGGTAATGAAGGGCCCTCAGTCGGTCTGGAGACTCTTCATTAAACTATGGGACCTCTGTCCCTGATGGAAGTCTCTGGTTGTCCTGAGGGCCTCTTCGGTAGTCTGAGGGGCCTCAGCCAGCTCAGAAGGGACTCTTTTTCGACTTAGAGGAGGCCCTTTGACTGCCAGTGAAGAGGGACATTTGGCGCGTAAAGGACCCTAAGTTAGCTTGAAGGGCCTTGGCGGTCTGAGGGGGTTCTCGTGTTGTCTGAGTGAGCACTCTGTCGGCCTGGGGGATCCCTCAGTCACCGCTGAAGGGGCCTCTTCAGCTTGAAGGGGTAATTGATTCTGCCGAGCCTGAGGGTGTCATTATCGGTTTGAGGGGCCCTTTATTCGGTTTGAAGGCCTTTATTGTTCTGAGGGCCTGATGGACTGTCGGCCTAAAGGGGCCCTCTGTTGGCCAGAGGGAAACCTGAAGCCCCAAAGGCCGACTGTGACCCACAAAGGGCCCGTTATGACCTCCAGAGGGCCCACTCTGACCTTCAGAGTCCAAAGGGCCCGTTATGACCTCCAGAGGGCCAACTCTGACCTCCAGAGGGCCCGCTATGACCCCCAGAGGGCCCACTCTAACCCCCAGAGGACCCACTCTGACCTCCAGAAGGCCCACTTGGCCCTCCCGAGGGCCCACGCTGATCTCAAGAGGGCCCACTCTTACATCCAGAGGGTCCAATCGGACCTCCAGAGGGCCCGCTCTGTTCTCCAGAGGGCCCACTCTAACCTCCAGAGGGCTCACTCTGGCCGGCTCTTGACTCACAGGGGGCCTACTCTGACCTCCAGAGGGCCCTCTCTGACCTTCAAGAGGCGCTCTATTACTCTCCAGAGGGTCAGCTCTGACTGAGGATAGCACACATTCTATTCAACCAAGAGGGATCAACTCAGGTGCTCAGAGGGCTCGCTCTCACCTTCAAGATAGACTTTTCCCTCTCTTTTAGATTCTTTTTCCGCTACCGGAGAGAGGGCCCCACCCAGCTCGCATTTTTGTACTGGGACCCAGACCCCACCAGTTTTTGCCATCGCAAGTGGGCCCCGGGGGGTCCAGATCTCTCACTCTCAATCAGAGCCCCCCCCCCCGACCCCCCAGGATCTCCAGCCTGGCCATATCCAACGTGCTTTGAAATTTTCGTGCGATAATAGTTCATGTTTATTTTTCCGGATGAAGCCTCTATATAAAAATAAATGTGTCAACTGGAACTGCTCAAGCTACCTCCAGGTAACGTCCGATCGCCTGAACTATTGCTTAATTGCGTCACGACCAATCAGAGAGCAGATTTATTAAAATTACGTAAATGACACTTATATTAGTTACAAATAAAGTTGCTGATAATTCAGAGGATTCATATTATATTTTGACAAATATGATCATATTTTAAATTAATTCGCGTTTCCATCAAATGCATAAAAACAATGGGTAGGTAACTTGCAACTAGTCCATTAGGGACTTCGCCGTTTAGGTGATATGCTGCGGGTATGCGACGAAAATTAATCGGTGTTTTGAGTTTTTACAATTTGGATCTATTTTGCTGGATAATTAGGTACTGCGAGTGAAATACCGTGAAGAAATTTTGAAGAAGATTAAAAACAGATGCACCTGCATCCGATAATGTTTTAAACCAGATGTACTCCATGAAGGAAAAATAGCAAGTACATACCTACTATAGCATGACAATCAACATCAAAAATTCTACAAAGGCCTAACCCTCGCCAAACATTTCTCTCCTTCGCCCTACGGAGGGGGGACTGACAGGCCCCCTGTTAACTTCCAAACCAAGCAACATAGAGCAACGCGGTAAAAATCAGCATATTGCCTGTCATGGAATCTAACGGTATGCAATTTTTAGGTTTCAGGTAAACAGGAGATCTTCCAGGCCAAGTAAATGACCTCGACTCGATCACCTCAATTGAATGGCGATTTTGCTGTCAGGAAACCTCAAAATTAGAAATTGGATAAATGTAAATAAAAAGACATGTTCTTAGACCAGTCTGGTCTCAGAAATACAGCAAAGGTTCTGGTAAAATGTCAAAAAAAGTCATTGAAAAATGTTCTGTCTTTTTACACTTAGGGAGCCATCACTGTCAAAAATAGAGATATTGCATTTTAAATTTAATTTGGGTATTGTCCATAGTCATTCTCAGTTCTTTTACAGATCTTCCTGTTTTTTTTTTTAACATCTTTGATATTTTGATTTTATAGTGATTCCTCCATAGAACGTTTTGAAAAGTGGGGGGCAGCCACTGGCGGATCCAGACTCTCTCCGACCTTCGTGGGGGCATCTTTTTGTGGCAAAAAAGTACGTTTTTTTTCTTCTCCGTGGATTTGAACCAATTACCTTATTTTGGTATTCGATTTTAAAAAATGCACTTTTTCGGAAAAAAATGTTTTTAGAGAAAAAATCACCTATCGAGAAAAAAGATGGATAAAAAATCGGAATAACTCACTTGATTCGGGAAAAACAACACAAAAATGCAATGCTCCTAAGCATATCCATAAAATAATAATAACGTTTATCTTATACCAACTCGCACGGGCGTCACCGATAACTATTGAGTGGGAACTGGCTCTCTAAGTAATAAGTATGATAGGTCTGGATTTTGATTTCGACATTTCCAAATATCCCGCCCGGCACACTGGCCTCGTCTGATCTAGAATGCGGCCACTGTCATCTGCCACAAGTCATCCCTACCCTACCAGGACAAAAATATTGAGCGTCAAAACGACTCGAACCCGCAATGACGGGAGGGGGTAGGTATATAGTCTAGCGCTCTCCCGATTGAGCTACGCGGCGGAGTGCAGACTTCACTCTGGCGAACGGATATTAGTAGGGGGATATTAGTAGGGAAGTAACCGATTTTTTTTAGAACTATGCGAAAAAAACACTATTCTTTAGAATTGTGATTTTTCCATAGTGAACAAAATCCGGAGCTGTCGTGTTCGAGAGAGATTCTCGAAGTTAAGGAAGGGGAAGCAGCATGAGCGTCGGAGACGGGGGGACGGGGGGGGGACGCGTCCCCCCATTTGAAAAATCGGAGGGGGACGTCCCCCCCAAGCACGTTGACTGATTTTTTTTTTTCTGAATTCGTGCCGAAGGAAATTGAACCTAATTTATTTCCCGGTCAAAAAAGAGGTCACTTTTAACCCTATCAGGGCATTGATAGCAAGCGGCACTTTTTTTGAACAGGGCCAGTGCCGGTCGGGGAGGAGGCCATCACAGGGCCATCCGCCATAACTAGTACCGACGTATTGCGATACTTCAATAATCGAATTTCAAAAGTTCCTTCTCGGTATTGGTATGTTCAGTTGGTCTATTATGTATCTTCAATCTTCCCCTTTTTAGTTGATAAAACTCATCTAATTTCATTTATGTGTACATGAAGAACTGATACAAGGGACCATGTGGTATCTAACTAGGTAGCTACCCGATGCTCCCTTAAGTCAGTCCTTTATGTACACATAACACAGACATGAAATTAGATGAGTTTTAGAAACGAAAAAAGGGAAGATACATAATAGACCGATTGTACATACT
>VOPJ01000113.1:0-186778 GCA_014673585.1 Semibalanus balanoides
ATGTGATCCATGGTGTCTGATTGCGTTGTCTGTGTTTGACGTCACCTCGCTCGTTTCAGGCGGCCGGTATGGCCTGTCGCGGAACAACTCACGCCGCGCCAGCTGCCGCCAGTCGCCCGACGAAAAGGTCACCACCTGCTTCAGCGCCAGGTCAGTCAGGTCGCCAGGTCAGGTCACGCTGCCCGGCCAGGTCAGGCTCCTCCTGCCGGGGCAGGTCAGTCGGGTCATCATGTCGGGGTCTTCGCTCTGGGGCAGGTTAGTCCTCCGCGTATCGAGGTCACCAAGGTCAGGCTCCTCCCCTGGGGCAGGTGAAGTTAGTCCTCCGCGCCGCCAACTCAGTCAGGTCATCAGGTCAGGTACCGCCCCCAGCGGCAGGTTATGGGTCGTAGTAATCTGACCCGACCGGGCAGTTCGATGGTCGTATTGACTTCGCCATCCGACCGGGCAGGTCACTGTGTTCATGGGCAGGGGGCCAAATCTTAGGACTGTCCAACACCCGACGGAGCGGGTTACGAGGGCGTAAAACGGGTGACTAGATGTGAAGTCAAATCATTGCATCCGAGGTCAGGTCGCCGGATCCAAAGTCATGTTGCCGGATCTACGGTTATGTCACGGGGCTTGGTGATAGGTTTTGGACTCTTTGACACTCACGGGTGCTAAGGTCAGGTCACGGACTCGCATGGTAAGCCCCGGATACTCATGATATGCAATATATACATTGAACACCTTGACTTGTTCAAGTTTCATGGGAATTTCTGTTTTGTTATCACATGCCCACATACTGATATGCTCAAGTGACGGCCTGTTATCACAAAGTACGTCACCAAGGTCTAGATAAGAACGGCAAGGTCGAATTACATCTTCTATCGGTGCGCCGCCACAAAGACCATAACGCACGCGGCCAGTATCGGGTGTCGGTTTACGAAATACCGCACTGGTGTCTGTTCAGCCCTCAGCCGGGGGCTCAGTGTGGTTACCGATCACCGGCCTCGGTGTGGTTACCAATGCCTCCACGCTGCTCCCGGCCTCCTGCGTTGAGGAGTACGGCGCAGTCAGGTGGCCCAGAAGACGTCGCTGCGTTGCACGCTTCTCCCCTGCCTGCCCGGCGATTGATTCCTGAGTTTAAATGACTGGAACGATCGGAGTCGTTACGGCTTTACGAGTCCTTGGGCGGTCGAACCTCACCCCGCGTTTGGCCTGAGTACACTAGCTTACGGTCCTTCCCTACACATTTGCAGCACCAACGCACTTTGCAGCACAGACGCACTCCGTAATTACATCGCATGAGTACTCCTCTATGAGTAATGGTGATGGCTGAATGTCGTTTTTGTTCACGAGGACATTCGTGCGATGTGCTGCAAATCAATACTAGAATGTACCAGCTGCTACCCCTGAAACAGATGACTTATACTAGTGGGTGGGTCTGTCCGCCCTGTCCGTCCCGCCCATGAGAAGTCCATGCGACGCCACGGTTAATTGATACCAAGATGCTGCGGCTGTGTGACTCCCGAAGCCTCTGGGCTCTTCATACAGCGTGGGCGCGGCGGAATTCCGCTGTGAGATAAAACTCTGTGTTTCTGACCGCCGTTTTCCGGTTTGGTTTTCCTCTCGGCTCTGCGGCGCCGGTCGCAGTCGTGCTCCGTCTGCGGCTGCGACAGTCTGTGTCTCTGTGTGTCTCTGTGTCTCTGTGTCTGTCTGTCCGGGGGCGAGCTTCTTGGCCTGTGGAACACACCGCCGGATATCCGACTCTCTGCTCGGGTGTGACTGCAGCTGCGGAGTCTGTGTGTCTGAGTGTGTGTGTGTGTGTGTCCGTCCACGACTGCGGGAGTCTGTGCTTAATCCGTCTGTCCGGGTGAGGTACCCGGACCGCGGACACACATCTCGGGCCTGCCCGCCACTCAGTATGGTTCCCGTGCTATCGAACAAAGCGGGTGTGGCTCGCTCCATCTCCGTGCCGGGCTGCTATCGCCCCCTGTCGGTCTGCTGCGGGGACAGCAGCGACCCGATCGCCTCCTCGGCCATCACGTGAGCAGCTGGCCAAATCGTGTCAGCCCGTCCGTAGCCGGGCCGGCCGGACCTCATTCGGCTTGCATGCGAGGCAGAGTGGCCTGCGAGTACTGCTAATGGAGTTCAGGCTGGTGCTTACGAATCGCGGCAGCAGCTCGATTTATGGGGTGGAGTTTGGTGTGCTTTGTGAGGGCTTTGGTGGTCACCGCGCTATGATTATTATGACATATGACTGCAATGTATGACAGCGCTACCAACAATCCACTCGTTGCTTGTTGGTTGATCGGTCTGGGTTTGTATTGATGGCTTCAGCTGTCACTGGAGGCAGTCTGTAGGGGATCACGTTGGATAAATAAATAAACATATTTGACCTAGTGTTAACGACTGTGTGGGCGTCCTGTATCTTCGTAGTTGCTTAACTTGTTTCTAAAGTCATTATGATTGCGTCACTGTGCTTCACAGGTAATGTGTGTCACTGTATTTGACAGCTCATGCTCACCTCACGTGGCCACGTGTACGTGTATATGTATTTGTCTCTAACAGCGTCTCCCTCCTCTCCGCAGCCTGCCGCGGGTAGTGGGTGGCGGCGGTGGCGGCAAGCCAGCCTTCCTCGAGGTACTCACCATCCCGCCGGAGGAGTTCGCCTCTCAGATCACCCGTGCCGACTGGGAGGTGTTCAAACGCATCCAGCCGGAGGAGCTGGCTTGTCTCGGCTGGAACCGACGTGACAAACACATCCTCTCACCGAACGTGGTGGCCTTCACACGCAGGTTTAACCAGGTCAGTCGGTGGTGGGGAGAGGTCAGGTCAGGTCAGTTGGGGAGAGGTCAGGTCAGCTGGAGAGAGGTCAGGTCGGGTCAGCTGGGGAGAGGTCGGGTCAGCTGGGGAGAGGTCGGGTCAGCTGGGGAGAGGTCAGGTCGGGTCAGCTGGGGGTGAGGTGGGACCAGGTGGGACCAGGTCGAGCCAGGTCTGTCAGCGGTGAGGTTAAGTTGGGCAGGTCAGGCTCCGTCGGCGGTAAGGTAAGGTGAGGTCAGGTCAGCCGGGGGTGAGGTGGGACCAGGTCGAGCCAGGTCTGTCAGCGGTGAGGTTAAGTTGGGCAGGTCGGGCTCCGTCGCGGTAGATGGGGCAGCTTGGTCAGGTCAGATTGGGGCGGGGTCAGGTCCGGGTCAGCGGTGGTCGGACGGGGCGGGCGGACGTTCAAGAGGCGGCTGGGTTTAGGTCATGTGGGCGAGTGAAGGAGGAGCTGTTGGAAACACAGGGTCATTCAGGAAAGCAGTTTGATCGGAGCCTAGAAAAGCCTGCTGGCCAGCGGTGCACAGGGAGCAGCGAGTGGGCGTGTGTGTAGTGAGGACGCTCTGAACCAGACTCGACTGTTAGCTAAATCCCGCCGTATCCAAATACCTCGCCGAACCCGGCCTGCATCTGAAGGCTGCACTGCGAACGCGGCGCAGCTGATTGGATCCTGTGCAGCTGGGCCGGATTTGGTCCATCCCTGACGCGCCGGGTGACCTTTACCATAGAGCCGCCCCAACACGTGGTCTGAATATGAGGCGGTGTCTGTCACGGTCAGTTACAGCTGCCTGCTTATGGACGTGATTAGTTAATCTATTGCTCACGACTTGTCAGTGCTAAGTTGCAGACTGTGATCAGGAGTGTGTTCAGAGAACTGAGGCTGGGCTCGGTTGAGACCGAGTCGTTCAGCCATACCGTGACTGCTTAGCCCGCAGCTGCGAGGCTGCCCGAGGGAGGGGGGTCACCCTGCGAGGCTGCTCGAGGGGGGGTCACCTTGCTACCGTGGCATATTTTCTGATCTCTGGTACCGGTTAATTTGTGACTTCATCCGATTTGTGCGGTCGTCTTTACTTTCTGTCTCCTTCGGAACGTCTGCAGTCTTCAGTGACGTCGTTTGACCCTAGTGGCCGTCCTCTGGCTGCGTTACTCCTGCCCCCCCTCCCCTGACCCCTCCTTTCACCCGCATACTCCCAGGTCCTGCAGCTGACCTGACTCCTACGTAAGTGACCATTGGTGACCACTGTAGCTGCCCATTCCGGACCTCGGTGCCCTTTCCGGACCTCGGCTGCTGTTTTCCGAACAGTAACCTCTGACATTGACCCCGGTGACATATGGCCGGCCTGTAACCCCCTCGAGTAACCCCACCATAACCCACCCGCCGGCAGGTGAGCTTCTGGACGGTGAAGGAGATCCTGAACGTGCGGAGCGTGAAGCAGCGGGCTGAAGTGCTGGGTCTCTTCATCCGCGTAGCCAAGCGGCTACAGGAGCTGAACAATCTGCACGGACAGTTTGCCATCATCTCGGCACTGCAGACGGCGCCCATCTACCGGTGAGTTGGCAGTTGGCACAGTGTGTGGTGTGGGGGAGGATTCGGGGGTGGGCTTGGAAGGGAGAGGGTCGGGGAGTGGGGTTCGGTGGGGCGGGGGGTCGTATGGCCGTGAAGGTGGTGGTCGGGTTTGGGGAGTCCTGGGCCCGGGAGTCGGAGCTCGATCGGGACTCGGGATCCTTTGGTCCTGAGGCTGGCACCGGTCAGATCCGGGAGTCGAGGGTTTATCGGGAGCTGGGCAGTGGTGTGCCGTACACGTTCTGGAAGTAGATTCAAGGGCAAGTCATGCTCTGGTGTTCAGTGGTGACTCATCAGCTTAGTCTAGTCAGCTGATGTCTGTGGGTACCATATGTGCCTTATGCATTGCCTCTACCTGTCGGAATTGACGACAACGAGGCAGTGCTATTTGGTGGGATGATCGTCTTGCTAACATGACATGCATAGGTGTATTCGTTGGCTTTTACTTGTAAAAATAGATTCAATGCTCGATCCCGTTACACATGCTATTAATCCGTATATATAAACGTGTTGATGTGAATATGATACCAATGTTTCGTACGTCATCAGAAGCCGTAAAGGTGTGCATACATGCAGTCAGTATCGCTGACTAGGTCCTGAAGCCATGTTGTGTTCTGTGTTCCGTGACTCCAGTTCTTCAGCAGATCATTGGCTTCTGTTATACCCGTGTGGTGAAACCCAAGGAACCCTATTATTCGGTCACACGAAGTAACTTAGACATTGATACCTGCTTGTGGTTACCTTCTGACCTCGTTGATCGCTCTGTACGACATGGATGAACTACGCATTGGTTAATTATTGATCTCTTCTGAATGTAATTAACCATCACCTAGCAGCTTTGTAATCTGCAGTAGTTTTGTTAACCTTGTTTTATTTTAATTATTTGTCGTTTCAGGTTGCAAAAGATGTGGGCACATTTACCGAAGAGTGTGGTGCAAAAGTTTGAGAAACAACGCGAGTTGTTTTTGGACGTGAACAACTGGGAGAAGCTTCGCGATGTGTTGTCCCGAACAAAGCTGCCGTGTATACCCTACCTAGGTAAGTGAAATACCACATACCTATCTCCTGCATGAATTAACGAGTCTTAATCCTGCGGTTATTCTGTACGTTAATGACGAAATCGCCTAGCCCTCGAAAGTCGGGTTACTTAGGACTCGGGAGCTCATCTCATCAGTCATGCCGTCATTGGATACACGAGGAGATAATCTGTCTAGATACCGACCACATGACGTCATCGTTTTCATTGCATTATCAAATTGTCGATCCCAAACCATCACCGTCACCACCATATCAGCACGCTGCCAATGTGAAATAATAGGTCTACCAAGTGCGCATTAGACACAGGACTTTGACAGGGTGGATATATTTATCGATACACTCATGACTCTCAGTATCCGCTTCATGGTGACATTTTACGGACAGCTCGCGCCGTCAGCCGGCGTAATTGCGGTGGTTGAACGACTGGTCACCACTCCACCACGTGCGGCTGGCGGCAGTGTGTACAATTATTCTCCGTCGGCCGACTGGTCTGTCAGCTTAGATTGGCTCAACTGGCCAGCTCTGTGCACCATTAAGCCAGTTGGATGAACTTGGCCGGCCTGAAGGTCGATCAAAGTCCCGAATCATCACCAGCTCGCCTGGAGGGACGTGTCCAAATATGACGCTGTGTCGCAGTGTCACAGGCGGCATGTGTCAGTGTGTCACGTATGTTGTGACACAAAGTGTCACAGTGTGTGTCACATGCGGCGTGCCGCGGTATACCACACGCTGTCTCTGTGCCACGGACTGGATATCACCCAAGCGTACAGCTGTGGCAGCCCAGTTTCGACTGAGCAGCGGCGCGTTAACACTTGCGGCGGCCAGTCACGGTAATGACACAGGCCTGGCTGGCAGAGCTTCTGCTGCTGTAATCTCTGGGTAGCCGTGTGGCCGTACCGTGGTATGTTCCGGGTGACTGGGCCAGCCGCAGGCCAGCGTACTGTGAAGGCTCAACTAGCCAGCTGTGTACACTATATATGGCGCGGCGTGTATGACACGGGTGACGGGGGTGGTACTGATTCAGTCTGTTCTTGTAGTCGTGGTTTGAGACCGTCGCGGTCGTGTAGACTGTCCGTGACAGCCATGTGAACGGCCCATCACAGTCATGTGGACGACCCGTTGCAGAGCTGTGTTGACGGTCCGTCATAGGACCCGTCACAGCCGTGTGGCAGCCCATCACAACTGTGTGGCAGCCCGTCACAGTCGTGTGGCTTCCCGTCACAGCCGTGTGGCATTCCGTCACAACTGTGTGGCAGTCCGTCATAATTGTGTGGCAGCCAGCGGCAGCAGCAGCAGCAGCTGGACAGACGGCGCCGTCCACCGTCCTCCAGTGTTGCACAGTGACTGGTCACAGAAACACATCTGTACGAATCTGCGACACAGGGGACAACCGTCATCACACAGGCGAATCTGCGACACAGGGGACCAGTTGCAAATTGCTGATGAGCATATAACAATGGCAGGAGAAGATAGACAAAAAGGTGGCTTGTGCTCGCATCCTGCGCCGTCTGTTGTCAGGCGGTAGGGCTCGTCTTGTGGCACAGATGAAATTAAGGCTGAGTCACGCCGGCACATCCAAGGGCGATGTTCTGCCAGTTCTGAGGGTGTCAACAACAGTGACACAGGCGTCAAAAGCTGGTATATGCATGACAAAATTTGTTCCGCCGCTGGCGATTTTTCTCGCAAACTTTAAGTGTGGAACCACTTCTCTGACACTGGGGGACAAACGTCATCACACGGGGTGACCTCAGATGACAGAACCATGGGTCGCGAGACGGGGGAGGCGACACACAGCAAGACCGGAAGGGGCGGCGCCACACGGACTCATTGGCCACTGGACACTAGACAGAGCTGCGACGCATACCATGTGACCCGCAAACTGAGCCGCGGGTCACTGAACAGCGGACAGGGGCCACGTCGCACACCCGACCCGACGCACGCCGCGACAGGAAGGGGCGGCGACAGACAGCCGCATACCCCCGGCGCCAGACAGACGATCCACCCCAGACGAGAGGACCATCATTTGGCGCCGGTGGGCGGCGGTGTACTCTGAACGGCCTGCGGTGCGCGGCTGCCTGACCTTGCCGACCCTACTGCTGCGCACGAGTAGCCCCCGCTATACGACCGTGTCTGGCTCGTCTGGAGAGGCGCTGTGGGGAGGAAGAGGGGCGGTGTTTGGAATGAGGATGACGAGGCGGGCGGTGTGGGGAGGAAGAGGGGCGGTGTGAGGGAGGAAGAGGGCGGTGTTTGGAATGAGGATGACGAGGCGGGCGGTGGTTGCAGTATTGCGTAGTCGGCCGACAGATGGGGTGTATCGGCGGGGCGGTGTTAGCCGCAGCTGCAGCGAACTCGGGACCTAGAACTGTGCTGTGCCGACTATTAAGGCGATTTATGGGTGCTGTAAGGCAGTTGCAGCGCCTCGGGGACGGTCCACGCTCCATCACAGGGATGTGGATGTGTGATAGATTCGCGGCTGGCTGCCGCTGGCGCGGGCAGACCCGGTTCAGACTCACGCTCCGGTGGAGGGGTTTTTACGGAAGTCCGTACAGCCGTTAGACACGGCGAACTTGGCGCCTGCTCCCGGCTTGTCACCGCCCTGCTGGCTGGGAAAACAGGGGATAAATGACCGTCAGCGGCTGCACTGTGATTATTTACAGGTGATGAATGATGACGATGATGACTGATTATGACTGATTATGACTTAGGACTATTTACGTTCTTAAAATGCATCCCGTTCTGTGTAAACCATGAGCCCTTCAATTTGATCGTGGAATGGAATAGTGATACACTAGGCAAAAATTCAATCTGAGGTTTTACGGTCCCTTCAGTATTTTCACTTTGCTCTGGTGCGGTGTGCCTTTCCGTGTATAACGACCGTGCACATGTGGAAAAGACGCGTGTCAAGCGACAGCAGGCATGCACATTTCCCGTATTTGTTGAGCTCGCCTCATGACGCAGAGTGGTCATATCTGCCGTCTGGCTCACTTAATAACCGCGACATACCACACATACGTAAACATTCATAGCAGTCCTTCACGCCCCCAATGTTTTGGTCCGGCTGTGTATGAAATGTACACAGTTCCCGTGTTGTGTTTATACCCGCGTACGGGCGGTGCCGCTTGGTGTCACGTGACCGTGCGCTGCTGCCCGTGCCTGGTACGATCTGCGTCGTCCATCTGTCCGCGTCTCTGGCCGTCCACAGTCCATCAGAACTGGCACCTCGGGCTTTCCCGGCGCCGTCCCGTCGCCTCTGCTATCTGCCCGCGGCGGCAGCGGGGGCAGCGGCGGGGGCGGTGGACGGACAGCAGGGGCAGCGCCGGGGGCCGTGGGGGGGCTTCGTCGGGGTCAACGGAGGATGTTGTGGTACGCGCTGCGGCGGCAGTGACCGGCGCGGCTGCGGCAGTGACCGGCGCAGCTGTGGCGGTGGGCGGCGCTGCTGTTGACCGTTTGGGCTGTGGCGGTGGGCGGCGCGGTGTCAGCGGTGACCGGTACTGACCGTCACGGGACGTCACCTTTTGCGTCACTGTGACCGCCGGCGCGGTCTGCGGTGTTTATACACCGCGTAAACAGTGGCGTGCCGCCTGTACGTCGCCGTACCGCCCCGTGCCGTGCCGGGTTAGATGACCAGAGCAGCGACGGCCAATGACCGGCTGGGGTGTGTCAAGAGGGTGGGAGATACGGCGAGAGGTGTGCATCCCGTGCTATCGAGTTTCTTCGCTATTTGGTGCGTTTTACTGCGTGGTCAGTGTGAAGGGAGGGTCGTTGACGGTGTCTGTGTAAAACAGGGATGTTAATAATTTCCAAACAAGATCGGCATGGGCGCCATGATACACTTTACTTGTTGCGGCGCCTAAAAAGCACAATCATCATACAAGAATTCGCAGAAACTCCACACCTTGACTCTTAAAGGGAATAGTTCACTTTACACATTGAGGTTTTAGTGAGATAGCAAGTTGTGGCCAATGCTCGAATCAATGACTTTGTGCGCTATTCACATTTTCAAGAAACCTCTTAAATTATTTATATTCAGTTCCTAAAGTCGGGAACGGGTATACCGGTAACTATCAAGTCGCTGATTGGTGATTTTGGCTAGAGTTGGACGTTAGATCATAACGCACAGATGACGTAAACTTGGGAAAATGTAAGTGTTGACAAAACCATACGTGTTTTTCAGTTACCTCATTCTTTGTATTGCAAAAATGACTTTGTTCATGGTAAATGTTTATGCATCTGTTTTTTGATGTTTAAATCTTCTATTTAAAACATTTTTTACTAAACAACGTTCTGTAGCGATATGTTGCACGCGATTCAGCGCTGGCCTGAACGTTACCAGGCTCGCGTAACAAATTGTCTTCACCGTCCCTCCCACTCACCGAACCCAACCTCGTACCAGCGACGCGGCGTGCGCCGCGTGTTTGATTGACCCGCTCCGCGGCGCAGCCGCCCGCTGAGCTGATATGAGCGAGCCGGCGAGACCGGTCGCCAGTGAGTGTAGACCGTGCATGCCTTTGTAAACATCATACCGCGGACGCCCAGAGCACGGACAGTGAGCGACAGTGGCGTCAATACACTTTTCATAGTGAAATATAAAATATAATAGTGACGTATACCTACTTAAATGCAAGTACTGTGATGGTTTTCAAATGCAGTATGTATTTTCCGCACTCTTCAACAAGTACTTGGGCAAGTACACCATGTATAACGACACGATCCCTCATTAAATCGTGACGTTGCGTGCTTCTCAAGCAGTGACTTTTCGCAATTACTTTGAGGGCAAAAATTATGAATTATCACCGAAATAATTGAATTTTTTTTTTTCCCGCGTGAATATAGGGTCTTGACTTATGTAATATGTAACTTAATTTATTGTTTCTCTTCATCATTTCTGGCTTTTTTCGTTTTTTTTTTTCAAGTTGAACTATTCCTACTTAAACGCGATCAGCTTGATGTGATTGTGGAAGTTCGTAGTAGAGTAACAAATAGTACTGCAGGGCAATCAGGGCATCAATCGACCCCAGGTCAAATGGGAGTTCAGAAGGACCTGGGTGGGAGGAGAGACGTTTCCTGGGGTCAAAGGAGAAGCCACAGTGTCCAATATATCGGTAGGAAGGTGGGTGTAAGCCAAGAGCTGAAGACTGCTGGGTGGTCGGTGAGCTCTGGCGCCAGACGTGTCTACTGCATGAGACCTGACGTGGCTCCGTGTTGTGACTGCGATGAGGAGGTGATGAACCCCTGATCACTCACTGTCACGGAAAGTGTCTGGAAAACTCAGCGAAAATACACAGATAGGCCCAGGGGAATGGGCTATCCCAAGACGGATGAGTGCGCACTAAATCCGACCAACTTCAAATAAACGTGATGTTTTCCAAAGGGTTCAATTAGTGGTTCGTCAACCCTTGAATTCCGGCGAGGAAAAGGTGGCGGTGAAATGTTGCGCGAAGTGAAGCCGGCTTTGATCTCAAAGGGAATTGCCATCCTCATGGGTCATGGGTGGGCACAAATATTTACGAACATAATCATATTGATGGTTCCTAGATAGAAAATAACTCTTTTGCTTATTTGCCTCCTAATGGTAATGTGCCGACTCTGAATTTCTACCTTCTGTGAAGAGCAATAGCATTAATAGCGTTTGCTATTTTATAACGATTCTGAGCTGTGGTTTATTATTAATGCATCATACAAGAATGTAGCGTGCTCTATAACTAGAGACATGTGGTGAGCACGAGAACCTTCTGGAGACATTTCGTTTTTTGATGCCGTCAGGCAAACGTTTGACACATGCCTGATGCATATCTGTAGCGACTGTTTATACTTGCTAAGTTGATCGACATTCTGAAATCAGAATTGCTTATCCAGACTACGAAGCCCCACGGTGCATGCTTCCGTTGCCGTGGCAACTAGTGGTCTGTGTACGAAGGAGGTATGCCTGTGTGTGGTCACTGAGCATAGAGATGCTGGGTTGATATGAAAGGTCATTCTGGGCCGCCAGTGAAGGGTAAGCAAGGTGATCTAGTTTACTGGACATATGGTACAGAAGTCAGGACCACTGATTCGAAGCAGAAGTCAGCGCCTGATGCTAACTTGTTGACCTCTAACACGACAGTCGGTCTCTGATAAGAAAGCCACATGCCCGGTACCCTTAGCAACGATGTATCAGTCGTCAGCGGATTACCAGTACGTACCTGGTGCGCGTCTTGCCGCTGCATCCTCTCCGAGTGCGGAACTTATCCGCCACGCCCGGGTGCTTGCTCTCCCACCTCTCGATCGTCTTCATGCAGAAGTCGCTCATCTGCTCAGGACATAAGAAGCGATAGTCGAGCCGCCTGCCCCGCGGGATCGACACCCAGCCGCTGTCCGTGCAGTGGTCGTCCGGGTCGGTCGACTCGCCGGTGCACTGGAAGCAGTGCAGGTTCTCCGAGGAGCGGGGCGCCTCCGCTGCGCTGGGTTCCGTCGACGACGGTGGGACCGGAGCCCCTCCGGTGCCACCGTCGCCAGAGGTGGTGGGACCGGCGGCTGGCTTGGTGGGAGTAGGATTAGGAACGATTGGTTTGGTTGGATTCTGGGTTTCTGCGGTGACACAGGAAGACAGAAGAGCCAGTAGTGCGCCCCTCAGTAGTAGCTGGATAGTGAGCCACATGGTGTAGACTGGTAGTGGCGGCGGCGGCGGACAGCGGACACTGTCACCGTAACTGCGACGTTTCTCGGATATGCTGACTGAAACGGAATCAGGCTTACTGGGAAATGCTCTCTACTGAGAAAGGAAATGGTTGTTAGCGCATTTAAGCTGCTTACAGTTGAATCCTAGAAGAGCTTTTCGTACAGCGAAGCTCATGAATATGCTCGTTTGTTTTCGTCGCTTTTGTCTCTTTTGTCACGTTTTCAGTGTACATTTTTGCTGTTGATCATGACTTTGCTTCTGCGAAGCCTACGGCTTAAATATATTAATCAGCGAACATTGCATACCTTCTGCGCATCTAGTGGCTGCCAAGCATGTCAATAGCATCGTGGCAGACCCTGGGTTCCAGGACGGGAGATGCCGTGGAAAGTCCGACGTTATGACCTATCTCCGTCTGGCCGACATGTCCCGGCGCCTAACATAAACATGGCCTGCTGCCTTGCCACAACACAGTCGGGCGGGTCCAGAGCGGGCTGGTTGGGGATTTCCTTTTTATTGCACCACGGCGTGTTCCATTGGGCCATCACGGGTGCGTCATATTAATTGCCAGGACCTGAAACACATCTCCTAAAACCCACGTCCGGTAACTATCACTGTTGGTAATTTTATCTGGTTAGAACCTTCATTGTTATTGGAATATGTGTTTGATTGAATATGACTATGAGCTTGTGTGAGACCTCACCACTCCCGTTTACCGGTTCCAGGTATGCACTCCGTGCCAGGCCCCCTCACACTCCGTGTCAGGCCCCCTCACACTCCGTGCTAGGCCCCCTCACACTCCGTGCCAGGCCCCCTCACACTCCGTGTCAGGCCCCCTTACACTCCGTTCCAGGTCTCTTCTTGACCCCGCCCGATCCCTGCTCTATTCCAGGCCTGTACCTGACCTCTCCCGTTCCAGATCTGTACCTGACCCCTCTCCTTGTTACAGGTCTCTACCTGACCGATATAGTGTACGTGGACATGGGTTATAGGTCTGTACCTGACCTCGCCTCTCCCTGCTCTATCCTAGGTCTGTACCTGACCGATATAGTGTACGTGGACATGGGTTCCAGGTCTGTACCTGACCCCGCCCGCCCTGCTCTATTCCAGGTCTGTACCTGACCGATATAGTGTACGTGGACATGGCGCACCCCCAGTCAGGCGGCCTCGAGTCGTCACAGCGCCGGAACCTCATGAACAACATCCTGCGCACCATCTCCGAGTTCCAGCAGTCCGACTTCTCGCACCTTCCCTTCAACCCGCGCGTCAGCAGCTACCTGGCCTCGATACGATACATCGACGAGCTGCAGAAGTTCATCGACGAGGACAACTACAAGTGAGTGGAGATGTGTCACGGTGGACCGACAGCGGCTGGGCGGGGATAGTGCAGCGGGGGTTTTATTGGATGTCGCGGTGGTTAATTTGGTTTGGTTGTTGCGGTTCACACGGAGATGCGAATTAGGGGCTCGATGGAGAAGAGTGGGGTTGAGAGTTGGAGGAGGTGTGTGGGTGTTTATTCGTTGATTCGTGGTTGCATACGTGCGGGAGGTATGCAAGGGGTAGACGTTAAAGTGTTATCCTCCAGCAGAAGCTGTCTACTACCAACCCTTCTGATACATTCAAGCGTATGTTCGTGCGTACTAAGTAAGTGCTAAGTGCTGCGAACAGTTAAATATGCGTTCTCTTTCACGCACACGACTACACCTTTCGTACTAAGGCCGATGTCGCGTACCCTAACTCCAGCCCCACCTCAGTCCTCGTTCCCCTAGCGTCTCTCGCGTCGACCCCCACACCCCTTCCCGCCGCAGGCTGTCGCTATGCAGCTGGGAGCCATCAGGCGCAGTCTCCGGCCCAGTCAGCTCTCGCCCACCTCCAGTCTGTACCCTGCGTCTCTCCGCGTCTGACCCCCCCCCCCTTCCCGCGCAGGCTGTGCGCTGCAGCTGGAGGCTCAGCGTACCTAAACTCAGCCCACCTCAGTCCTGTTACCCCTGCGTTCTCCGCGCTTGGACCCCCCTCCCGTCTCCCGCTGCAGGCTGTCGCTGCAGCTGGGCCTCGAGGGCAGTTTCCGTCAGTCCAGCTCGAGTTCGGGAGTCGGGTGAGGAGCGGGACCGTGGTGGCGCCGGACGTGCCGCCGTCCCCCGCTCGTCAGGGACACTCTCCAGGCACCAACGGCGACCTGCAGCCTCACTGTCAAGTGAGTAACCGGCCTGACGCCTGGCACATCGTACACTAACGGGATAAGGGAGGGAGAGAAAGGCTGGAGATGTACACATTCCACAGACGTTGTACAGACTGCGGGTGAGGAAGCATATGAAGGAGTGTAGAGGTGCCTCGGGGGAGGGCAGAACTTCGACGGAGAGAGAGAAATACGGCGGAGTTTTGAGGATTGCTGCGATGTTAACCCGTGCATTATGTATGAAAGGATTTCAGGACTGCAGGTCCGAAGAGTTTCGACACATGTGCGCAATGCATGTGCCTCAATGCGCAAAACCGTCTCAAAACCCCACCACACGGCTACAAGCGGACAGCGGTTTGTCTCTCGTCATAGCGTAACTGGCGTACATGTTCTCCCGTTTTGCAGCATTGGTCGTCATTTGCTATATATAGCGTCGGATACCGACAGGTTTGTAATGAGTCTCACAATTAATGTGACTGCACTTTTCAATCGTACACAACATCTGCAAATTGCAATATCGTAAATGAACGGTGTGAAGGGACTCGGGAATGTATTACATATCTGAATGTAACTCACCGCGTGAAATCTAAGCGCAGGATACGGCTATCTTGACTGCAGAACTGTTCCACATTACACATGTATGTGTCACTGAAGAGCAGTCACTGTTCGCACACGCACTCACCGCACTACGCGTTTGCAGTGTGCCTCACGCTTGGCACCTGAATGTCACGGTGTTAGCGATAAGCCGTGCGTTGAGATGCGTTTGAAGACTGCGATGCTTACCATAGTTTGACGATACGGAGCCTTCGAGGCCCTCGACACAATCGATCTTCCAAAGCCTTCGATGCATTTCTGTCGTCCCTGTGCGTTTTCCATGTCATAAATTCAAATATTATTCAAAGCCCGTTTAACCGTTACCCTCCGACCGGGCATTTCCGGCCAGTCGCGCCGCCCCGCTCTCTGGTCCATTGTATGAGTGCGGACCGCGGGCTGAGCACGTGGCGGCCGTCTGTGGTCGCCATAACTGCGTGAACGGGGTGGCGGCGAGACTGGAGCTCGCCAGCTCTGTGGACACAGTGGCGGCGGCTGTAAGCGGACGCATGATTCATGCCGGTACTGTGTGTAGGGGGAATACGTGGGCAAGAAGGGGGTAGGAACATAGCTTCAATACGACCCAGAGATTAAGCCGTTATTGACATGATTTGCGTGTTTGGTGTGGAACTGCAAAGATTGTTTTGTTTCCGGAAACGACTCGACGAAAATTTGAGATCCTAAAATTGAAAAGAGGTTCATGCTTCGCGTTGTAGAAGACTGCAGGGCGTTTTGTTATGTCAAGTAGACTGGCGGAGACGACCCTCGGAGTTCCGTTGCATTACCAGTCATGACCAATCGTGCGACAACCGGGCGGTAATCGGCTGCGTTCGGAACAGTTGACAGCATCCTCTAACACTAATGCATCTATGGTGCGTTTTCCACTAATGGCTGGCATGGTGTGACGAAGTGGGTGTAGGCACTGAAGAACTGAGTAGCTGTCAGCCCGGCCGCCCGGCTGTGTTAGAGCAGCCGGGGCCATGGAGGGCGCATAATACACAATCGTGTGTCACCTAAGTCATAGGTGTCCATGTCCAGTGTATTCCGTCTCTGTGTGTGTGTGCGCGGTAATGCTGTGCGTTTGTGTGTGTAGCACCTGCGCTGTGTGTCGTTTTGTATGTGCATTAGTTATATGTCATTCTCTAACACGTGGCACTGAGTATGAACGGAGTAACCGTTTTCGTCGGCCACGGCCTGTCAGCGTTATTTGGTCTGTCTCCGGGTGCTCTGTGTTGTGTGTTGGCGTGTGCCGTAGTCTCTCTCTCTCTGTGTGTGTGTGTTGTGTGTGATTGTGTGCTGTGACGTTTGTGCCGTTGTGTTGCGTACTGGCGTGTGCCGTAGTCTGTGTGTTGTATGTGATTGTGTGCTGTGACGTGTGTGACCTGCCCGGCGCAGGGCGCGGAGTATGAGCCTCCCTCGGAACAGTTCTCGACACCTGCCCGCCTGTGTGTGCGGCCAGAACCACCACATGGGCCCCGGGTGAGTGGTGCCCCCTCCTCTCGTCTGTGTGTAGTCTCCGAACCCTGCCGGTACGCTGCGGTGACGGGCAGAGCAGCTGTGGAGGACGCTGCTTTGTGTGTACACTATGGCAGCGGGGAGGTCGCAGATCGGGAGGCTGGCCCCGTCACGGTGTTTGGTCGCGTCTTTACTCGTTACGTTACGCTACGAGGTGTAGAATATCAGCAGCACGTGGAGGCTAGGTTGTAGCATGGTGAATGATCGAAACGGCGCTGTATTGTGTAGTAGGCTGTAGTAGAGGCAGGCTGCGAAGACGGTCGGATAACCACTCGAACACAGTACACGCACCACGCTTCTGTACATACATGTGCCTCGGAATGGATCTTCTATTTTGTTTACATCGTGCTGTTCGTTTCGTTTGTAGACATAATATGTGTCGGCTCTTTTGTTTTTATAATATTGCATGCATGTCGACCACTCGCATGTGTATATTTATAAACATATTTGTATCGTGCCGATTTCTCGGATCAAGGCGAAACTTGTGCCTTTGCGAACCTTGTTTTACGTGTGAGGTAAATTGAATCAGATAATTACGTGGAGCCTGTATTACCAATACCCCAAATTCAAACCTATCGATGTGGCGTTGTTTGTCCCTAGTCGCGTTCGAGATATTCCTATTGTACCCTCTGTTGTGGGTTGTCAAACTTAGCTAAGCATTTAGAGGAGCCTTCTAAAGACAACCATTTGCATTTGAGATATATTCTCTTCTCGAAGGCTGCATTTTTTCAGACTAAAAGTGCTAACCATGCTAATGTCGTTTTTTGCAAGACTAACTGGTTTGTCACAGCCCCAGCCGCTAACCACAGTTTCCTGACCCGATGTTTACCCCGCATACCACTATTTACCGTCCACAACAGTACCGGAGCTGTACTCCCGTCTCTAACCTGTTCTCTAACCGCTCTGTACAGCCCCCCCCCCCACCACCCCTGACTGCGGGCGGTGCCTCTCCGTGCTTACTAACCTTTGTGTGCCCCGCTGCTCCAGCCTGCCTGACAGCACGGCGCGCGCCGAGCGCCACCTACTGGACGACTCTGTGCTGAGCACGGCCGACGCCATGTGTACCTCGCTGTACCTGCCGGCGGACGGCGGCGCCGACCGGCCTGCTGACGATGATGACGTCACCGCCACCCTGCCCATGCTGTGAGTGATGACGCTGTGGCTGGCTGTCCTGCGGCAGGTGTTGTGAGTGAGGCTGTGAAGTGTTGTGGGTGAGCCGCGTGCTGTCCAGGATGTGAGTGACCCGCTGTGTTGTGATCGACCTCGTGACCTGTCCTCTAAAAGCTGATGGGCGCAAAGTTGACCTTAGTTGTCGGCGCGCCCAAAAACACCAATAAACAAACCTCTAAAAGCTGACCATACTGTGAGTGACCCGGCCTGTGACCTGCTGTAGTGACACGGCTGCCTTATTGCCCATACTGCGAGTGACCCATGTGGCCTGCTACCCGCGCAGCTGTTGTGACCCCTGTTACCCTGTTCGCCCCTGGCTGTCACGTGCTGCCCGAAAGAGACTCTGAGTGTGGTGTCATCTTACACGCGTTATCCGTGTTGTGTTTGTGGTGTCTCTCGCCTTATCCGTGTTGTGTTGTTTGTGGTGTTTGTCTCTTGTGCATGTTGTGCTTTGGAGTCTCTTGTACTGGACAGTAGACACGTGTCTAAAGGACATTTTGAATTATGGGGACGGCGGCATAATGTTGATGAATGATTATGCGGAATGATATTGCTTATTGGTGCTGGATTGATTGAGTCGAATGCTCTTATCAGTTATCCATGCGATTAATGCAGTTGTACATAGTTGAATTATATTACTAACTACTAATATATATTCATTATCTGTGTTTTACAATGTACTAATATGTCCTTGCTTTGGTAGTCACCGCTTCACCATTTACTGATTTGTGTTGTCATATTACCTTGATCAATATGAATTATGTCTTCGTCCGCTTTTCTGTACCCGAATCCCATCCTCATTTGTACTCTTAACTATGGATTAGATCATTTGTTTCCTGTTAATTCGGATATATTGTCCGCTGTTAGCATATACTGGTATGTCGGGGCATTTATCAGTCGTATTCATGCCACACACGGTTTTAAACACGACGTGTCACAAAGCGATTCTATCCGAAACTTAACGTACAACAGGCCGTGGGTGGTGGTGTCCGGGACGCTCCGACAGCGGAATTCCGCGGCACGATTGACATAGGACAGGGACTTGTTATGGGTTTGATGACTATAGTAGCGAATGGGCTGTGTTTACCGTAAACCGATAAAGCAAATATCTATATATCTGCTGGACTGTTTGCATCCGTATTCGCCCACAGTTGCATGAAAAGAAAATGTTTCCGCCCGGGCTCGAACCGGGGACCTTCCGCGTGTGAGGCGGACGTGATAACCACTACACTACGGAAACGCTCGTCAGTACCATGAGAGTGAGACTTCGGACCGTGAAATTGTAACCGGCCCTTCCATGTCAATCCTTTCACTCCCGCCCATTATTTACATTAAGTTATGTATTTTGTAGTCTATAATCCACCCCCGACCAGACTGGTAGCCTCTGTAGGGCCAGAGTAGAGGACGTTACCAGTCTCATCTGACCTGACATGTGACCTGACCTTTGACCTCCCCAGGGACGGAGACGAGGACGTCGGACTCGGTATGGAAGCCGGCGCCGTCTGCACGCTACAGGGCTGCCTACGTCGGAAGACGCTGCTCAAGTCGGGCCGCCGGCCCCCGGTGGCCACCTGGCAACGCTACTGGGTACAGCTCTGGTCACAGAGCCTAGTCTACTTCAGCTGCAAAAAGATCAAATGGTGAGCGGACAGGATCGGGCCGGGCTCGTGACGTGATACTGGGACCTGGGACTGGCCGGGAGCGCGGAGAGTTGGAACCATTCATTTCAGTTATTGACATACGTGACTAGGAAATTTCGAATTATAGCGTTTAGAGTAGCTGTAGCAACAAATTTACATTCGGAACTGGACTGATATCAGAATCTTCGCGAACGTCAGGCATTGGTATTTTGTTCCAAGTGGTATGGTGCGCCCCGCCGCGTCACGTCAAAGCACGGTGTTGACGCAGTCCCGCGGCCTGTCTGACGGTGGTGTGCTGACCCTGCATCCCCTGTGTGCCGGGGTGTACTGACTGTGTCCTCTCCCATGAGCGCGGCGATGTACTGACCCTATGCTCCGTGTGTGCCGCCAGTACGGAGCGGGGCGACTTCAAGTCTGAGCCGAGCAAGATGCACACGGTGCGGAACTGGTCGGTACACGTGGACGACGTGTCTTGGATGAGGGACACCTTCATCTTGCAGAACCCGGCCTCAGGTATGCTCTGTCCCGGTCTGCTCCACCCCACTATGTCCCTACCTGCCCCGTGCCGCCCTGTCTCGGTATGTGGCCACTGACCAGTGGGGACTCAGGCAGTCGACGTCTCCTGGCTGAGGGATACCTTCATCCTGCAGATCCCGACCTCAGGTACGGTCGCATCAGCCGGTTCTACCCTGCTGCTCTGTGCCACTGTACAAGGCTGTATGCCGCTGTGTCCCGTTCTGTCCCGCTCTGTTCCACCTTGCTTTTCTTCCGCTCTTCCCCGATGTACACCGCTACCCCGCTCTACCCCATTTGTACTGTTCCTCCCTGCCCTAACCTGCTCTACTTCGCTCCATTCCGTCCCCCGCGGTCGTGACTACAGACAGACCGATGGAGACGGTGTCCTGTTGAGTAGTCCTCAAATGTGAGTGTCTCATCGGTACTCGTCTGGTGTTTAATATGGGCTGAGTCGCTGCCTGGTGGTCTGGCTCCGATAAGGCCTCACTAGTTTAAACCCTGTGTCTTTGCGCTCTCCAGTGATGACATTTGTGTCGTGTCCTCGCTGGGGTCTTCCCTGCCATTGTATTGGGCGGGCGTTAAATGTTCACCGGTTGATCGTCCGTTGTACTGGGTCGACGTTGAATGTTGACGCGTTCACACCCGCGTGTTGACCTGTCCACCAGCTGACCCCCCCCCCACAGGTGACATGTACAAATTCCGGGCGTCCAGCCAGGTGAAGGCTGAGGAGTGGGTGAAGCACCTGCACGACGCGGCGGTCGGCCTGCGCGTCCAGCCGCTGCCGGCCAACCTGATGAGCTTCGAATGACGCGACGCCCCGGCCCCGGCGCCGCCGTGGCCCGGCGAGCCCGCTGGGGCCGCGCGCTGGTGACGAGACGGGGCGCAGCTGATGTGAGCTTTGTGGTACTGAGCTGTGCGGTGGCAGGCAACGAACGGGGCTGTGGGCTCGGCCCTGAGATTCGACTCGACGGGGTACGGTATTCTAGTCCTTGGCAGCAATGCTCAAAGTAGCGCGAGTTGATGCTAGCGGTGCGTGCGATGAGAGCGTGCGGGATGTTTGCCGCGAGTATTTTGTACGTGCGTCTGTGCTGCCGTCGCTGCCGCTGCTACTGCTGTTGTCGCTACGCCGCTTTGTTTTCATGTAGTGTCTGATGCCAAACGTAGCTCCCGCTGAGATTGTGCGCAATAAGCTGTCCCCGCCGTCTCTCAGCGCCGCAGGGACGCCGCCCCTCGCTGATTGTGGGCGATGATGACGTCATACTGACGTTATGTGACGTCACAGCCATCAGCTTATAACCGCTGATTGGTGAGGCGAGGAAGAGCTTCATGATCCCCCTGCTGCCCCTCTCCGGGATGTTCCTGGAATGTCAGTTGAGACCCCCGCATCCCCCACCCCTTGAAGTGTTCATTAATTGCCACCCTGTTGTCACCAATCACATCGGTGATCGGAACCCTTGCCCCCTCCACCCCCTACCCGCGTGTTCGTACGGTGCGCCGTCTACGATATTTGTATGATCTCATTTTACCAATGCGAATCGTCTCTTGCCGATTGTTTGCTGTACATTCGATGTGCCTTTGTGACCGCGGTGCACGCACATCTGCCGACCGCGCTCGGCGCAGGTGTCGCGTGCCGTGTGAATGTGAGTTGATCGTGTGACCCGCCGGGCTGATAACGGAGCACTGATGATGTCATATATGACGTCATCAGAGCCGGCTGTAGTCCGCTAAACAGACCGCCCGCTAAACAGTGAACGAGGCAGTGTGTTCTGGTTTCTACTGAATACACGTCCTGCTTGCAGATTAAGCCGTCAGTGTTTGTCCACAGGAGTGATTCTGTTGGTATCTGTAAGAATGACTATCGTTTCGGTTAACCGTTGCGTGTCACGAAAGTATCGCAGGACAAGCCGATCAATGTAATGAACCAGAGAGACGAGAGTCAACCGTCACAGCTCTCTCCACCGCTGCCACTGGCGGTAAGCTGGCCCAGGGGTATGATCACTGCCTTCTGTGCCACTGACCGTGTTCGGTTCCCCGGATAAAATGTGATCTGGCCGCCACCTTTGAACACGGCATGCGTTCCCGTCTGCATGCACTCTGCGTCGTGGTGGCGAGGAACACCAATACCGCCGCCAAACGCCGTGTGACACAGACGCGAGTCGGTGGCGAAGCGCTGTGTATTGACCAATCAGCGATGTCGCGTGTGCAGATGGGGTAACACCGGACCAGTGGGGTCTGACCCCTCACACGGGGTCACATCGTGCTCCGCAGGTCACATCGTGTGTTACACGGGTCACATCGTGTGTCACACAGGTCACATCGTGTCCAACGGGTCACACCGTGTGTCGAACGGTGTCACCGGTCCGGGCTGGGGATCGTCGGTGACACCTCGGTGTCGGTACCTCGGAGGTCAATCAAAGTCATCACGATACGAACGCCAAAGCACGCATGCAAGCGGTAAATAAGCACCACTATGATATGCTGACAGTGGGACTGACTGTGGGATACAAACGCCACACATTGCACGGCACGGCAAGATTACACTTTCTCGGGGATCAATGTGATAAACAAACTCTCATACAACAGTTACCCATATTACTCATAGTTGGTGTACTCTATTACTGGCAGGGTCCGCTCCACGAGCTGTGGGCAGGCAAAACTGGCAACCGACCGAACTGGCAGCACACTGGAGTGTGGAGCATTGCTCGTTCTGTTAGCGAGGGGACACGGCATTGCTGATAAAAGAAAGAAAGCATTATCCCGCGTAATGGAGAGCTGCCGTGCTGGCGAATATTGAGAGCACTGCGTTGGTGTTCAACTGAACCATGTTGTTGAATGTTGGGCATGCACCAAAATACCAGGCAGATGGCAGACTAGAACTAGAGGTGGCAAAAGTTGATATTTTGGGGACCCATACCCGACCCGGTCCCAAAAACTGACAAATGGACCCAGTTATGCCTGGTGCAAGACAAGTTTGAACGCGGCGGACCCAACGAGCAAAATGTTGTCTCGCAACTTATATTGACAAATCTGCACTCTACAGTTAGTACCAGTAAACTAATCTTGGTATTTGCATATATATATATATATATATACAGTTTTAGATTTTGGCAACAGCACAAGTAAACCTGGCGCATCAGGGTTCCTACTTCGTGAAACCAGCACGAAACATTAGCTTGGACCCCAGTCTATCTGTACCCGGTATCATTGGCGGGGACCCAGTCTGGGAACAACTAGGTCCAGACTCCAGACTGTGTCTAGAGACCGGGTCCTCGGGTCCACGTTTTGCCACCTCTACTTAGAAACACACACGCGGATGCCAGCATTCATTCGCTTGACGCATGCATTAACCGGCAGCTACTTCTGCCATGGAGATAAGGCATTAAACCCATTTGTGACCGAGCATATGAGGAGAAAGTATAACTTTTTTGGTACGGAATGTAGCGACTGTAACGATTGTAATTTCAAAATGACTTCACAATCATTATGATTAATACCTAACAAGATTTTGGTTTATGATGTGTTTTACCAGCTCCCAGTCGATAGTTTCCTAGCAAGAGTGCAAAGGTTTCGAGGTAAAAGTTACGTTCCCAAATGGGAACATTGGTTACACATGGGTTGAACCTAATCTACTCCTCTACCGCTACTGCTAATATTGTAGCGCAATGATCAGGTCGACTCGTCGTAGAAAAAATAGGCACCATAGGCCGTGGCAGTTGCCCACTCACAGAAGACAAGCCATGAAGAGGAACCACTGATAGAAGTTAGGGTGACCTGTCTCGTCGTCCGCGAGGCTATATCAGCCCATAACAATCATGGGCGAATGGACATTGACTAGGCTAACAGACGAGCATGCATGCATCTTTAAGATAGAAAAGTGCTTAGATGAATAATATCTCTGACATGCAATTATATACAGAGCATGCATAATAGCATATTGCATCACCAAACAACCGTGTCACTAATGCTTGGGCTACTACACAACTGTCGCTGAACAAGCATACACGTTCTTCAAGAACAACACCTAAATGTATCGCTATTTCGTAGTCAAACATGATAAACAAATGAACTACCCTACTTATTCCAGAAAAGGAATGGCATAAGCACTTCGTCTAGCCATTCCCGGTCTTGTCCCACCGATTCGAAGCAACGCCTCACGCCGGGCAATGGTCCCTCTAGCCACCCAGTGTTTTTCGCCGAACAGCTAAACTACGCAGTACGCAGATGAAGCATGAACTCTAAAACCCTGTCTGGATGAAGGAAACACCATGTCGACTTCCCGTACTGCAAAATGCATGCATAACATTACAAACGGTTATAAGTGTGTCTATGCAATTAAAATACACTTCCTCCAAAGTATGCCGGCCATGTCAATGCACGTCTTCCTTCAGAAGGCACATATTTTATCAATATAAATCAAAATAATAACATAACAAGCTCAGTCAATTAGTAAGTATATCACAGGAGATATTAGATCATCGCACCACAAACATGCCTTCCTTCCATTAAGCATTAAGCAAAGCAAAAACTATAATTCAAAATAAGAGGAACGGCTATTTACAGTAAACTAATTCAATAATATTGAGCGTAGCTGAACAAACTTCTCTTGAAAGAAGCACATTTGCTTCTTTTCCAAGTTCCCTTTTCAAACACGCTGCCTCTCATCCAAGTCTGCACCAGGCGACCCTTCTAATCGAATAACTACATGCTCGTTCTACATATTGCGAGTTCTCGTTCTGAGAAATAGCTACGTTCGAGTGGCTGAGAAATAGCTACGTCAACTGCAGACAAAGCTAGCAGTGACAGCACCGAACCACAAGAACAGCTGCTGCGGTGAGACGGAGTCGTTTGGGGCTGATGGGCGCCGCTACTGGATGTGCTCATATGACGCCACGAAAACGGTGCGTCCAGCACCCACTGTCACACTGATTCTTCCCGATGATAGCACGTTCGACTTGCCAGCACCTGACTGATTAGCACCTGTTGTTCACGCTCAGGACTGCATGGCCCATACAGCCGTACTTCATCACCGAACCCTCGTGCGAGAGGCGAGCGGCGTGTCTCCCGTCCTCTTCTCCGACCCGGCCAGAACACTTCTGCCCTCCACTGCTACCCCTCTATAACAGGGCCAGAGGTCTGGACTCTTGGCCTGGACCGGGACCCGGGTATTGCCCTTGGGCGGGACATAGTCACAGGTAAGAGCCCCACATCCCTGGTCCCACGCCTTAGGATCAGTCCCCAGTGGCGGGGCGGAGCACTTGCCTGTCCTCCGGTCGGGGCGGGACCGGGGCCAGGCTCTAGACCAGGTCCCCGTTCGGGTGGGACGGGGCGGGTCAGAGGACCGACGTCAGCACCAGTTTCTGCACCACCGTCTGCCGACACATGGGGCAGATGCTTAGCGGGCCGGCACACGGCCGACACACGCACAGATGGCCGCAGTTCAGGAAGATCACCTCCGTCTGAGGGGCACACATAGAGGCGAGAGGTCAGACGGCGGTCAGACGGGGGTCAGACGGCGGTCATACGGCGGGTCAGACGGCGGTCAGACGGCGGTCAGACGGCGGTCAGACGGACAGTATAAGACAGAGGGCAGCATGACAGCATGCTAAGACCAGGAATGACTGTGGTGCCACTACAGGCCACAGGTAATCACTGACCTGCCACGCTCGAGTGACTCAATACGGGGTGGAGTGCGGTCACCACTCCCGCAAACGGCGCTCATCGTCGCCCCGATACACACCTTGTGATCCATGCAGACGACGCACTCCAGCTCCGTGTGTGTGGTCCCGCCAGCCGCAGGACGACGGACCGGCCACCGCACCCTGCAACACGTGCACACAGCGGTCACAATTCGGCAGCCGCGCGCCGGACGACGGACCCGGCCACCGCACCCTGCAACACCGCACACAGCGGTCACATATCGGCGCCGGCAGACTACGGGCCGGCCACGGACCCTGCAACACCGGCACAACAGGCGTCACAATATCTCAGCAGCCGGCAGGAAGCGGCACGGCCACCGCACCCTGCAACACCGGCACAACAGCGGTCACGATAATCGGCAGCCGGCAGGAAGACGGACCGGCCACCGCACACTGCCAACACCGTCACACCCAGCGGTCCGACATATCGTCAATAGCCGGCAGGAAGACGCAACCGGCTCACCACGGATCACCGTCTGTCACATCACAGAGCCCACACAGCGTCACATATGCGTGACAGCCCGCAGGAACGGACGGAAACCAGCGGGCCACCGGGCATCACCATGCCAAACTCACCAGAGTGAAAACGCGGTCAACAAATATCGGAGCGGCAGAAAAGAATCGGAGACCAGGACCACGGCACCTGCAAAAACAAACCGAGCAAGACTGAGGCGTCACAATCTATCGGCCAAGCCCACGCGCAGGAAGACGGAACCGGCCACCGCACCTGCAATCAGCCGGCACCAACACAGACACGTCACAAATAATCAGCAGCCGGCAGGAAACGGACCGGCCACCGCACCCTGCAACACCGGCCGAACAGCAGCGGTCGTCGTATAACAACTATCGGCAGCCGGGCAGGGAATAAGACGGACACCGCGGCCCGAGCAGCCTGTGCATACACCGGCCACACAGCGTCACATGTTATCGGCAGCCGGCAAGGAACGAAGGACCGGCACCGCAGACCCTGCCAACAACTCCGGCACACGCGGTCACATATCGGCCAAGTCCCAGATGGAAGAACGGACCGGCACCGCACCCTGCAATCACCGCACACAGCGGGACATATCGGAGCCCAAGAGGAAAGACGGACTCGGCTTCACCGGCACCTGCAACACCGGCCACACAGCGGTCATCATATCGGCTAGCCGCGCAGAAGACGGGACCAGCCACCGGCAACCCTGCGCATAACGACGGCCACAGACAGCGGTCACATATCGGCAGGCGCGGCAGGAAGTACCGTCCACCGGCACCCTGCAATCACTCGGCACACAGCGGTCCATATGGCAGCCCGGCAGGAAGACCGGCCAAGCGGCTACACTGCAACAACGCCGGCACACAGCGGTGCAACATATCGGCAGCCGGCAAGGAAAGCGACCGGCCACGGTCACCCTCTGCCAATAAAACCGGCACAACGAGTGGTTCACATAATCAGCAGTCTCGGGCGAGGAAAGACCGGAAACGGCCACAGGTACCCTGCAACACGCGCGAGCACACAGGCTGGTCCATATCGCAAGCCGGCAAGGAGACGGACCGGCCACCCTGCACCGCCTGCAACACTCGGCCACAACAGCGGTCAGCAATATCGGCAGCCGAGGAAGACGGACCGGCCACGGCAACCCTGCAACACCGGCACCCAGCGGCTCCACATATCGGCAGCCGGCAGGAAGACGGACCGGCCACCGCACCCTGCAACACCGGCACACAGCGGTCGTATCGAAACGAGGCAGCGTCTCCGCACTCAGACGGAGATCGCCGTCAGGACGAGAATACAGCGGCCCAGCAAGAATAGCCAACGGATGACGCCTGACGGCAAGTCGTCGACGGGGAAAATTTCTGCCTCTACTTCATTATCATCCATGAGCTAATAATTATAGGCTACAGCTATGTATGTTGGTATTCCTACATGGAAGGACAGTACCACTATAATTCATACTAATAACAATGGTTATACGTTTCTGTTAAGAGGCTTAATCGTCGTCGAGCAGGCCTGGCGCAGCACAAACTCCATTCACCCATAAATATCCAGGCCACAGTGCTCGCTGCTACCCGTCATCTTTGTCGCCCCTCCCCAGTCACTTCCTCTAACTCTGCGAACTGACGTCTCTCCTCCTCCTCCTACTCCCCTCACCTCTTCCCTCTTCCCCTCACCTCTTCCGGCTCTAGGGCCGGCGGCGCGGACGGCGTCGGCATCGCTCCGTCCTCCTGCAGTTTGTCCTCCGGCTCGAGCTCGCCGTGTTTGCCAGAGGGCGGCCTGGGCTCCAGGTCGGCTGGCGGGGCAGACGGTGGCCGGGGACTCATGTCGGCACCCTCCTCCCGGGTCAGCTCCGTCTGACGCAGGATCGCGGCGCGGGTGGACAGGTCGGAAACACCCAGCTGAAACGACACGGCACGGTTAGAAGTCCGGTGGAGACGGTACAGCACGGTTAGAAGTCCAGCTGAAACGACACGGCACGGTTAAAAGTCCGGTGGAGACGGTACGGTACGGTTAGATGTCCAACCAGTGGAAACTACACGGCACGGATCAGGGAAGAAGATGAGGTGTGTGAACCACGCCAGACGGAACACGACGACTATATAGATTTCAACTAATATTTTCCTTAGAGTAATAACAAACATCTGCATTGGGTGGTGTTTCACACTGAAAATGGGATTTAATTACCGTCGTGGTGACAACAACAACTGGAACAGCGTTCGAGATTGTCACAGGTGGCTGTTTCTTCACATTCATTCAGCGTCAGCTAAAAGAGCCACGTCTCCTACCTGCTATAAACTGCTGATCCACCACCCACCAGCCTTGCTTCCCCCTTACTACACTTCCCACCCCATCCAGCATCCGCTCCTCTTACCTCCAACAGATCGGTATCATCCATGTAGAGGACCTGCTTGAAGGTGAGGCTGTCGTTGGCGAACATGGTGAGGTATTCCTCGGCGCCGGCCGCGAGTAACAGCTTCTTCAGCTGCGGCTCCAGCCTCTCTTCAAGTCGCCTGAACGACAGAGAACACGGTATACACAGTCAGACAGGCAGGTAGTCATAGTGTCAGACGGTCAGACGGTCAGACGGTCAGACAGTTCAGACGCTTTCAGACGGGTCAGGACGGTTCAGACGGTCAGACGTCAGACGGTCAGACGGCCAGACGGTTCAGACGGTCAGACGGTCAGACGGTTTCAGGACGGTTCAGACGGTCAGACGGTCAGAACGGTCAGCGGTCAGACGGTCAGACGGGTCAGACGGTCAGACGGTCAGACGGTTCAAGGACGGGTCAGACGGTCAGACTCAGGGGACGGTTCAGACGTCAGGGACGGTCAGACGGTCAGACGGTCAGGACGGTCAGACGGTCAGACGGTACAGACGGTCAGACGGTCAGACGGTTAGACGGTCCGGCAGACTCGTAACCACCTGAACAACACCACATCGAATTAATTGTTTGACGGTCAGATGGCATCAGGACGGTCGTAGAGACCATGAGATGATAAGCAAAACAAGTAGCGATGGGAATGAACGGCTCAGGGAAAGACAGGTAAACACTCTACGGCAACACGCCAAAAGAGATACCAGAAGAAAAGCAAAACTGCGACGTCAAAACAAAGTACAGTAGAGCTGAGGAAAACAGTGATTAAAGAACTAGGAAACCACATCAAATGCGAAAAAGTCAAATGCAGCTCGTCATTACGAGCCGCAGCAGAAGGATGGTGAGAGGGCTGACGTGGCTGATAACTGCCGCAGAAGTAAGTACTGACCTGACACGCTCCGGTTTGTTATCCAGAAGTCGCTGATACTGCAAACAGAACGGTAAATGTTAACAGCTTCATGTAATGTTTATAACAAGGCCTAGGTACTAAGCAATACAACGTCGTACTGTGTAGTCCAGTTATGCAGGATATAAGCGGCTTGCTAAATTGTTCATTGTAATTGGTTCTCACGCACTATCCTGAAAATAACGAATAGTTTGCACGGCTTATGGCTTACACTCAACGACTTCAGCCTACCTACATACTTGAAGTTTGACATTTCTGGGGCCTAGGGACAAAATGGGGCATCACAAAGAATAATCTGCCTGATCGGTTACACAGTTTCCCAACGTGTTCGAAGGCGCCATCCCATTTGACAAAGCTGCGACCAAGCTGACCAAACGTTTCGCGGCACAGTGGAGGTGACGCCAGAGGCCGGGCGCGCTAAGTGAGCGACACATGGTCAGTGTGCAGTGTATCGCGTGTACCCAGCAGGCACGCGGCGCGCGCAGCGTGGCTCGTTCGTGACTTGCACATGGTGCGGCATGTGCTGGAATGCAGTGCTTCACGACACCCCAACGGACGAGCAATGACAGACATACGGCGTACCTGCACCAACCAATAGACCTTCATATCCGACTGGAGGTCGGCGCCAGAGACGGAGATGGAAGCAGGGAGGCAGTGTCAACCGGCACACACCGCACACCACACACCGCACACGCACACCGCACACCGCACACCGCACACAGCACACACCGCACACACCACACACCGCACAAACACACACCGCACACCACACACCGCACACCACACACCGCACACCACACACCACACACCGCACACCGCACACCACACACCGCACACCGCACACCGCACACCGCACACCGCACACCGCACACCGCACACCGCACACCGCACACCACACACCGCACACCGCACACCGCACACACACATACACTGCTGACGAGGTAGGCAGAAGCAGGCCGGACGGAGCCGGGCCAAGCGGGGCACAGCAGGGCCGGGCACGGACGGCACGACCTTGGCATGGACGACGTGGTACACATGCGGCTCTCAGGTCCGGGCCAAGCGGGGCACAGCAGGGCCGGGCACGGACGGCACGACCTTGGCATGGACGACGTGGTACACATGCGGCTCTCAGGCCGGACCAAGCGGGGCACAAGCAGGGCCGGGCACGGACGGCACGACCTTGGCATGGACGACGTGGTACACATGCGGCTCTCAGGTCCGGACCAAGCTCAGGGTGAAGGTCTCAGGTTTTAGTACTTTATTTGGTAATGGTTAAGCGGATTCAGTTATAGCTGAATGTAATTGAAATAGGTCAACAGAATCATGCATTTAAAGCGTGATATCCCCAATAAATATGAGAAATAACTATTTAAAATGATGATGATTGGGGCTTAAGGGCGCCGCAACAAAATAGTTATGTGGCGCCCATAACTATTTCAAATAATGGCCAAATATTTCAGCACATCAATAACAGTCGCTCAAAATATGAACGCTTGTTGAACTACAGGCCGTTGTCGTCCAAATACCTATAAGCTGTTTGCATGATTGGCGCAATGACGTCACTGGGGGCATAACTTTTATGATCCCTTACAGTTTCATTTTCATAAATATTATATTTTATACTGTCTGTGTCTAGCATACATAATTGATGATGTACTTTACATGTATGTCACTTGCAAAGTAGTGTATCAAATATGAACGGCGATCTCCCGGAAAGAAGGTGACGGCATTGACCAGTCTGTGCAGATACCTACGCAGTAGGGAAGGTTCTACCGGGTATGCTATGACCTTGGTTGAACTACAGCGAGAAAATGTTTCTCATCTAGTTTAGGTAGCCACCCAGAAATCACCAAAAGATAAAGCAAGACAATGAGCTTTAGCAGTGAGTATGCAAACCATGCTGCGTTGGGTGATCGTGGAAAAAGACAGATTGTTCAGTTCAGCTTGGATCCGATCGATGAGTGAATGTTTTTGAAGTGTGTGTGCACCGCTCAAAATGATATTGTAGTTTAAAGGGAATAGTTCACCTTTGAAAAAAACGAGAAAAAAGCTCAGAAATGATTGAAGAGAAGCAAGAAATTAAGTATCATATTACTAGTAAGTTCAAAGAAACCTATATTTTTACGCGGAAAATGCAAATTAAAATGGTCAATATTTGTGATTTAATTCATATTTTTTTCCCTCAAAGGTTATTGCGAAATCAAGCTGGGCTGATGAAGCACCCAACGTCATCGATTTAGTGAGGGATCGTGTCGTATCGTATTTACATGGTGGTACTTGCCCAAGTAAGGTAACTTGCTTGAAGATGCCTGGAAAATACAACGCTTGAAAACCATCACAGTACTGCTTTAAGTATTGTATTCGTTCACTATTTAGATTTCCACTTGAAAGTTGTAGTGTCCGCCATCGTCGCTCCACTGTCCGTGCTCTGGGGCGTCCGTCTGGGATTATGTTGTACAAGGATCATGCACGGTCTACACGTCACTGGCGTACCGGTCTACGTAATCACTCAGCGGGCGGCGACTGCGGCGCGGGCGGCCAATCAAACAGCGGCACGCGCGTTACTGTTACGAGGTGGGGTATCGGTTGTAGCCTACCGCGTGAAACGGAATTTGGGGCGCAGGTGTGGGGAGGGGACGATCAACAATTTGTCACGCGAGGCCTTATCTGGAACGTTTCAGCGGCCAGCGTGAACGCTACGCTTTAACTGCACAGAAGGGTCGCGGTTGTCTAGGAACACACGTTCGCGGTAGTTTTCACCGAATATATATAACAACGATTACACGGTTATCACTTAATTGGCATAGCATTACTGGACAAAGTTCCATTCTTGCAATAAAAAGGCCCATGACGGTACAGGTGGACAAACAACCAGCACAGGGTATGTTTTAGTGCGCAGCACATTAGCACTTCCCGGCTAAGTCTCTCTTCGATAGTCGACTCCGTCCTGCGCTCCACCTTAACTCCACTAATACCGCTAAGGCACTCTCGCCCGAAAAAGCAGTCAACCTCACCAAATCGAGCACAACGATATGGAGTTAACAGTGTGTATTACCCCCTGGGACCCGGCGGATGCAATCTGCTTTCCGTCCCGACTTTTTGTAGGAGGTACCTGATATATACTATCATTAGGTTAGTATATACTTCAATAGGTGTGTGCGTGTCCGCAACAAGTGCGGTTAGAGAAGCGTCTGTGCGAGGAAGTCACTGTGTTGTCCGAGCTTCCCTGCGCCACGAACCCCCACATGTGGCAGGCGTGACTTCTCGAACTCCTTTTGTCTTAATACCCTATGCCTTAAAGACACAATACGATGAAACATTTTTCATCCCTTATATTAGATAAAGGAACTATTCGCAAACCAGCCGGAGAGAATTTTAAGAGACTGGAATACAAACCGGGACCGGCACGACATATTCGACAGAGTCGAGTTTCCTCTCGCATTCGCCGTTCCTGCTTCAGCACTTTGTCCTGTTCATGGGAGGACGGCTGACTGAAGGCCGCCCATCAGCTCCATGGCGAAATTAAATGGAATAAATACTATGAGTATTTAAAGGGGTCAAGGTACTCGTACATTATCGGAAGTAACGGGTACTGGGACGTGAACCCGGGTCGACGGGATCGGACTAAGCGGATCGGGCTGACGGACGGGGGGTGGTAAATAATGGTTAAGTGTTCAGGCACGGGGCGTCTTGTAGACTGCAGACTAGTAACGTAGCGCGATTCACCGAGACTCGGACCGAGGGTGACTCGCAGAGTCATAGTAGCTGAGAGTCAGTGGTTAGCGTGATAAACACTGGCAGGTAGTCTGGCTGACCAAGTCCGGAACAGTGGGTACTTGTGGTGTTTTTTTTAAAGGAGCGCGGTTTGGACTATGGATCTCGGCGGGACGACGTACGTCAAGGCATCTGGCTGTCGGAGTACTGGTACAAGTGTCTACGGAGATGAGGTGACGACGGTACCGGGATGATAGTGTCTGGAGGCCTGGAGCCGTAACCTCGCCTCGTCGAGCCAGCGACGCGGCGCAGTAGCGCCGTACGGGACGGGTGATGACTGGTCAGTGGTGGTGACTACGCGTGCCGATGCGCGGACCAGCTGGGCCGGGGATGGGGGTGTCTGACAGGGTCTATCGGACGGGGATAGCTGGAGCACCTGGGACAGCGTTCGGGGGTAGTTTTCCTGTAGTGTCTAGCAGTACACGTTACCACGAAGGTGACTGCGACGCCCGGGACGGGGACGGTGAGTGACGGGACGGAACGTGGACTGGACGGTGCACCGCGACTGCGAGCGGAGACGCTGCGTAGTTCGCGTGCACCGCATCGATACCGGCCAGACGTGGTCTGAGTCAGTTGTTCGCACCGCGGACGCGTCGGGTCTGCCGCGTGCTCTGATCCATTCCAGCTTGTCATTCTCGAGTCGCTGTCCTCGTCCTTTGCCGGCACAGTCATCTTAAGGGTGGCTCTTCGTCCGCTGCGTGACATGAGAGACGCTCCTGATGTCACACAGGGGGTCACAATCCGAAGTACAATAATGCGTATATCAACGAAACATAAATGAACCACGTACTTCATATACATAGGGACAACGTACCAACACTCCCGCCCACAGTAAAGTCTTAGTTCCCAAGACATTGCTCACGGCACCTCCGCAGCTTGTTTGTAGGTTGGCTCTATATCAAGTCCAGGGTTGACAAATTTTGCGGCGAGCATCGCTAAACATGAACTGTCGGAAACGGTTAATAGAACATTCAGACCGTTAAAATCGAGCGCTCCATTCCCTCATTGTACCTACACCAAACATCGCTACATTTTACACAGTAACAATAAGTTACGTTCTTTATAATCATTAACATCATGCTCGCTGGTTGCGCTCCATTGCAATGATAGATACGGCTAATAATAGTTTCTAACCTGGGAATAGAGCAGAACCTCGCCGGTTTCCTCGCTCTATCTGTCATGAAATATAGATACTGAAAATTAACGGTTGCGTCATTACGACTTTAATGTCAGTTAGGCATTTGGTATCCATGAACATTTACCGAGTATACATTATAGGTAGGTCGCTCGCCGCTTGAGTTCGTACTTTCAACAGTACTCAGAGGTTATGGAGAGAAGAGACCTGCGACGACATCGGAGCATTGCAGGGTCGTCCCCCGGTCATGCTCTCCGAGAATTGTGGAGTTGGGGTAGAATCTGCAGGCGGCTCTGGAACTGTTCACAGTGACACAGAAACAGTACGAACACCATAGTGACTCTTAGACACGTGCCTACGCTCTGGTCGAGAGCAGGCTACCGCCTTTGGTGAATTGCAGTCGTGCAAGGAACAAACAATACGGCGAAGAAGACAGATCCTACCTTTGCATCCAGCCAAGAAGCGTCTACTCACTCGCGTATATAAACCCATAGACGGAGCAGCATATGTTGTGAACTTAGAGGCAAGTTTGATAGATTCCCTCCTCAGGATTCCCTTCACGCGGCTACCAGCTATACCAGAACTTGAACCCCGTATGACGTTCCCTCTATCGGAGTGCGCCGTCAATTACATTTTCGCGCAACAGGTGGTCACTCAGTTTCGATGACAGGATCATACGTACTTATGACCACTATCTACAGGCCCGCGAAATGGCTGGCGTGGATTCCCGTCCTACTTGGTCCTGGACCTCGTGTCCCCGCGGGATTCCTGAGCAGGTGTTACTCGACTTTTGCATTATAGAAGCAGTAGAATAGGGCTTGATCAATAGTAAACCAGCGCCGTCCCTGCCCGCTGGAACGTCTCCTCGATCCCATTTCTCCGCCAGCTGACTGGTGGAGTGCTGCGGGCTCCTGGCTGGCGGGAGGGCCCTTCATCTAGCTCATGCCAGTGGCGCCTCCAGGGCTGCTTTTCCCGTTACGTACGACTTCGGGGATACCCTAAAAAGGGGTCGATTGTTGGAAGAGAAAGAACAATCGATGAGAGAGAAAGACGCAACGCTCTCCGAGCAACTGACTCATTGGTCCTACACTTTGGAGATCGATTCGCGAACTAACGGGGCACAGTGCACTCAAGCGCACAGAAGGCTGGACTCAATCTTTGGGTCGCATGGAAGCGGTGATTTTACGCGATTAGCATTGTGACGGGCTACGCATAATAAGTGGGTGCAAATTTACACAGTGTTGGTAGTTTGCAGCTTCTGATACAGAACCAACCCTTTATATATCTTCGAATAACATCCGCTCTGCATGCTAGAGAAAACACCTACGTGAACTACAAACATACGTGAGAAGAGTCGTGAAAACACTCGAAATCGCAATGAACGTAGTCGCGTTGCCTCAAATTTTTGTGACGCTCCAGGCCTGATTGGGGTATATACTGTTGCAGCTGACTTTCCACCGCCATGGACTCCAACATCACCTTCTCCACGCATCTCTCCGATACTCTCTATGACTTTGCTGTAGTATCAGAAATAAAAACTATATGTATTTCTACAATTGTACAATGAATAACTACCCTCAAATACTTATCTACATACAAAAAAGAGACACCCAAAGGAGCAGCTGTGATAATTTAGGTGTGTAGAAGCCTTGTATAATAAGTGGAGTCATCGCGGTCAGCATGCTCGCTCGCGTGTATGGACAAATCTCCATAAGGATACACGATCGCGCATATGCACGAGATCGGGGCATGCCACGCGCTGAGTTACTTTTGCAGGACAGGGTCGACAAGAGAGGCTCTGCTATGCTCAGCTTAATTCCTCCCTAGACTCCCATAGCTTCCTAAGTTATCTCGTATACTAAATGCGCGGCGGCCGCGCTCCGGCCAGCTCAAATCAAACGCGAACACAGTCGTGTTCTCAGGTACATCACCTCCCTGCTCACATCCACCCCTGTCTCAGGACTATTCACCCGCCGTTTCGTCTCACCTATCACTCCTTCTGTATTTCTCATCTCTCACCGTTCTTTAAGCTCACATCAATATACCGCGCGCTGCTAAGCGACATTACATTACACCCTGGCTGCTGCTCACATCACCCTGCATCACTTCTAGCACCCTCCAGATGACTCTTGCTCACATCTAGGCGCCACCAGCTCTACGATCGTCACAGTCACACAACTCGCCTAATTCTGGATCACCCCACATGCTCACATCTAGGCTCCCACTCCTGACAATGTGATTGCTAATCACACTTCAACATCAGTCCTTATCAAATCAGGCCCTCACTTCCAGATCGTGGCAATCACCTCTGTTCATTCCCATCACCCCTGACTAGACTGGACATCACAGCCACTCATTTGCGTCTTACATCATCTTTCTGTTCCTTGTTCACTCCACATTACACTCACATGGGGCTGCGAGAACCAACAATTGCACCTTAGCCCTTTAGTCCAACCAATGGCTGCTCAACAAAATCAACTCCCGCCCCAGACTCACATCACCCCCTGTCTCACAATCACCCTGCTCACATTCACCCCTTGCTCACATCACCCCAGCTCACATCACCCCTGCTACATCCACCCCAGCTCACATCCACCCTAGTAGCCTGCTCACATACAACCCGCTTCCACATCACCCCTGCTCAACATCCACCCCAGCTTCACATCACCCCCTGCTCATTATTCTAGCCCGCTCACATCACCCAAGTTGCTCCATTTCAATTTCCACCTTTGCTCCCTTTTCACCCATTGACTGATTCCTGCCACTAAGTTTCACTAATCAACCACCTGACTCACATCTATCCACTCTGGCTCAACACCTCACACCCACTGACCACACTCCCTGCCCTCCGCTGCTCCCATCACCCACTGTTCATCATGCGAACCCTCGTTCTGACACTCACATACACACCACATGCTCCACATTTTTCAGGCCGCAACTGCTCAGCCATTCCACCCACAAGGTCACTCACATCCTATGACCGTGCCCTGGTCCCCTGTACTATGCTGTTCACTTGGCCTAGAAGCTTCCGCAATTGTTCTGAGCATACCAATACTGGCTGCACGTCTAGTTCTCGAGGTATACAATTGGAAATGTATCCACGTCGTCGCGCTCTCCAGCGTGGCGGCCTCGCATGCCTCCCGGTCTGCTTGTCCCAGCACCCGGGACTTACTCTCTCTGGGATAATCGCGGCAGGTGCGGTGGAGGCGAGATGCCCCCGCGACAGCTCGGTACCACCGGCTGGGTCGCTCCGGTCCGCCCGGGGCGTTTTTACGTATCTGAACAGCTTACCCCTGCGACATCCTCGGAAGACGCATGCCGGAAGGGCCCTGCCGCTTTCTCCGTCATTTACAACGCGGAGTATACACGACTTGTACGCGGTGCTGAACAGAGCTAAGCGATCGGGCCACTCAGAGATCTCGGCCTCTAAAATATGGGTGGTTTCGCTAAAACACACGTGCGATGCTAATTGGTCCGCTACGCAGCGAGCTCGGTCCCTGCCAGCAGCTGACGGAGGACGCAGTGGCGGTGGCAGGTCAAAATGAGATAGATGCTCGAGATCCTCCGGGGAAGTGTTCCACGCGGTCGAGTGCTGTCGTCGACCAATTATGGAGTGTCAGGATGGTTATATGATCAGTTGACCTTCTCGATCGACAAATTGGTGCTTGGGTGAAGAATCAGGGTGCAACTAGTGTCAGCTGGTGTGCGAGGTTACAGTCCAGCATCGAGTATGCAAGATCAAGCTTGCAGGGTGAGCAATCTCTACCGAGTGAAAGTCAGGGTGAAGTCAGGTGAAGTCGGTGAATTCATAGACACGCTCAGGGGCACATGTTTCTCCTGCCGTTTGGACCTCTATGTATATAGTAGGAATGTACCACGTGTGGCGACAAGACAGCTCGCCACGTTAACGCCCTGCTGGTATAATTAATTATTATTAACTTTATGTTCACCACTGATATGTCTCGCTGGCGGGTGTGGTCCGCACCAAAATTTGTAGATTTTGGGGTCGCACGGATTCGGGACAGATCGCACATCCTCAAGTGTCACCCGCGAGTGCGATCCAAAACTCTCAGTTGCATCACAGACCTCAGCGTCTCCATTTCTCCAATTTAATCTACCAGTGTTATTCAGACTTAGCGCCAACTAGATTACAGATGTGGGACTATCTCGTGATACATGATTTTCTTGACTTAGTCAATAGAAATAAAATAAGTTGACTTAGAGATGTACTTCCCATATTTAGGGATTTCATAAACACTAAAAAACCATTGTGCTTTATACTCTCATAGGACAAGTTTAATCAATTGTGAAACCAATTACATCTAATCACTAAATTTATTCCTCTGCTTCATGGTCTATTTTTGGGCTCTAAAATTTTGTCCCACTCCATCAAACACGGATCCACCAGCCAAAGGATGTGGCGGACACGGGACTAAACGATGCATATTAAGGAACAAACCTATCATCAATTCTTCGAAAATCTGGAACAAAGGGTTCATTTTTAAAAGTTCTTTGAACAAAAAGGCAAATGAGACCCATATGACTTCTGATTTCTAGCTGCAAATCATTATTACTTCATTTTCTCCTCAGGAGGCCGGTTCAGGCGTGCAAAACCCGAAGCCAGGAAAACTTAGGCCAATCGGATTTCTTAACAAGTGCTTCGTTACATTGGAAAGACAGCTCACCTCAGTGCCAGATGGGAGGGAGAGAACTTAAATGCAACAAGACGAAATTGTGGATGGAGGACAGAACGGATGCGAAACTTTCGTGTCTTCCAAACAGTATGGCTTCATTTTGGCTCCCTCATATCGTAGCGTGGCCCGTCCGCACTATTCTTACACGGACGAGTCCATTTTTCCTCTTTCCCAGCAGTGATTGGCTGGTCTGTTGGCGTTGGAAGGCGCGCAGCTCCCAGCCATTGAAGCATGCAGGTTGCGCACTCTGCAGCCAGGGAGCGAGGGCGAACAGCAAGGCTCCCATTTGATGGAAACAACACGATGGAGAATAAACATTGAGGTCTTAGACACACCTGACAAGCGTGTCAAGACCCAGCCAGCCTGCCAGCTCCAGCTCACATTAGTGTGGAAACAAAATTTCAATTCGCGGCGACGCACAGTAACCATGTCCGCGACGTCAGAAATAAGTACAACTTTCCTCGTAATATAGATCCTCTCTTTGGGAACTATGTCTTAGTGTTGCCTGCTTGGGTCTCGGATGGTTACGTTGCTTGATTACAGGTGCGTCGCGGAGCATGGCGCAATGGTAATGGCCTTGTTTTGGAGCCTAGGCCAACATAGCTGGAAGTCACTCTCTTCGCACACCCTGTAATGTCATAACCGAACCTGCCGCTTTAGGAGGTTGGATCTTCATATGGGCGGCGCACTCCGGGTTCATGCGAGGAGGGAGTATATAGGCGATATGGGCGCGCACTGGTGGCGCTCTCTTTATAGGCCTGCTTGCACAGGAAATTGACACAGTTTCCCTTTGTTAAAACCGCAATTCAAAGATTTCGACCCAGGGTGGCATATTGGTTTTTATGTCATTTTCCTTGCGTGCAACAGCTAAGTCAATTGTTGTCAAAACCGTAATGTGTCATAAGCGGCCCGACTTTGACCTTTTTAAGGGAGGTTGAGTCAAATATCCAGCCTCCGGCTTCATGGGTGGTTGGAATAAAGCGCCTTCTTTTTGCGGCCCTGTTCTGGACCACTACTGCCCGCTGGAAATTTTTGTTGGAAGAGAAAAATATCTACCCCCGAGACGGCTTCCTGTCCGAATCACTAGCGCTATGCCAGAGCACGCCATGCCAAGCTCCGACGTGCGATATACGAAATCGCCGGCAGACGTGCTCAATAAGCTCATACACTTTATTATCGCCAAGAGATGGGTTAGTGTCGATCTTGTCTGGCTTAAAACATTAAAACGACAGCAATTGTGCCCCAAGCCGGTATTGATTAACGCAGAATACCTGCAGGCTTGAAGGAGGACTCAGACAGTTGAATGTAATCAGCAAGTTTTTTAGGCCCCAGGGCCAGCTTGCCGCAGAGCGATTTGCTTTAAATTACATTATTGAGATAAAAAATGATTTTTAGTGCTTAAATGAAGAGGAACACATGTATAGGTTACTTTACTAAATGGTTGATATTCTGGGATTGAGTGGAGTTTATACTATGTCTATGTTAATTACTATCACTATAACTACTATTGCCTTGTCATAGATATTGATCTTCTCCTGAAAGGGACACACAAAGTTGTGATCATCGTCTAGAAGTACAATTACTGTGCGTGCAGTTTGGATTCGTAATAAACGAAAATGCGCACAGTTGCGAGAAAAGGCCAGTGATGTTACGCCTAGCAATATTCTCAGAAACGCACATTCATGATAATATGCAAGGCTCTTCAATTGCAAGCAAGGTCCAGAGCAGAGATTTCAGCAAAGCGTGTATACAGCTGGAACTGAAATTCTGGACCCAAATACATGCATATAACTGAAACACTCTCAAACTTTATAGCAAACAATATATTATTTAAAGCATGTGAAGTGCTTGACCATGCCTATCTCAAACACTTGAGCGTTTAAACATTCGGCAAGGTGACCTATTGCGGCGCAGATAGTGCAGTCGTGTAAGCCATGTTAGTGAGAAACATGCAACGCTATTCGATTGACGCGATGCTTTGTTCGTTACGTAAAACTCATTGTACCACTAAGTTTACTCGTAACTGAATGGTCGAGTTTATCCGTCCAAAGTTACTTTCCGATCGTGCAATGCGGGTACATTTGCCGACATGGACCCACTTGGTCTCAGACGCCGGCTGTCAGTCTCTCCAGACTGCGGGCTACCCAGAGACCCAGCTGGCCCGCATCATACGTCCAGCACCCGACCTTGGACGCCATGGAGACTGCCCAAAGCCATGTGATACCCATGAGTAGCCGCTGGCTCCCTAACGCTAGTCTCACCTGCACCCCGCTCAGGCCGTCCGTGTAGGACTGTGAGCTGGCCGGCGGCAGGTCGGTGGCCGCGTCGTCATCCAGCGGGCCAGTGTGCTCCACACCCGCCTCTGCCAGGACACGGGGCAGCACGGTGTAACACGCCGGCACCGCGACAAGCTGGCCGCGTCATTCGACAGGTGAGACAGCTTCGTAAAGCGACCGCAGACCAAAACAGCTCCAACAAAATACGAAAATGTATCGATAGACACACAGGCCTCATGTCTAGGTTCAATCAGGTTCGTTCATGAGCTTCCTGGAGACGAAGCGAATAAAGTTCGAGTGTGAGTTTCGTCTGTTTCGCTGCTCTGCTTACGTTCACAGAGAAACTCGATGACAGCATCGGAGCCGTGTGCCACCACTGGTGACGGGGGCGATGTCAGATGCTCGTTATCCTCCAGAAGTAGCTCAGACATACGACTGCAGAGAGAAGCTCTGGTGTTAAACACAAACGGCTGACAATGCAGGCTGAATAAAGGCGTGGACAGCGAGACCAAGTATTTCGAGATGTGTGATGACGATTATCAGACCCATCATCTAGCCTTTTCCTACAGATGTGTTCATTGTAACATTTGCACATTCTGTTTTTCATCATACATTGAACCATATAAAACGTACGGGCGTCACAATGTCACATCTCTCACAGGGCTTATCCTCATACCGGCAGTTTCCCTGCCCTCCCGCACCAGTCCCCATCCTACCTAAACCCCCACAGTACCAGGCCCCACCCCTACCCGTAACTAGTCTCCCCCTTGCACATCCCCCGTACCAGTCCCCCTCCCCGTACCCAGTCCCCCCAGTCCCTACCCCCGTAGACCATCCGCCTATTAAGACACAAACCCCTACACCCCCGGTACCAGTCCCACAGCCTACCGGCCCCGCCACCGTACAGTCCACCACATCCCTACCGCCTCTCCCGTACCAGTCCCCCCAGCCTTACCCCCGTACCGTCCCCTACCCCTCCCTCGTGTACGGCAAGTCCCCACCAGCCTACCTGACCCATACAGTCACCACCCCTAGCAACCCTACTCCCGTACCGAGTCCCCGCCCCTACCTTCCCCGTACATCCCCATCCCCTACCCTCCCCGTCCAGTCCCCACTCTACCTCATGCTCCCCCGTACAACGGCCCCCAACCTATATACCCCTCCCCGTACCAGTCGCCCCACCCCTACACGCCTACCCGTACCATTCCCCATCCTACCCGATCCGCACCGTACCATCCCACCCCTACCCTCCCCGTACAGTCCATCCCTACCCCTCCCCGTACCAAGCCCCCACCCTAGCTATCTACTACACCCCGTACCAAGTCACCCACTCTAGCTCCCTACCCCCGTACCAAGTCCCACCAGCCCTATCCCCTCCACTCGCCCAATGTTCTGAAGTGTCGGCAGCTCGCCCAGCTGGTTATTCCGCAGATCGAGCGTTGCCAGCCGCGGCAGCTGCCCGATAGACGGCGGCAGATCGTGCAGCCCGTTCCCGCGGCACAGCAGCTGACGGAGCTGGCGCAGCTCGCCCAGCGACGCCGGCAGCTGCTTCAGCGCGTTGTTGGACAGGCTCAGCACCTGGACACACAACAGATAGGTTCACCACCCAGAGACGTCACGGTCGACGGTGAGATGCAGCATTTGAAGACATACAGCTGAAGATTCAGCGCCTGGAGACACGATTAGTCCACAGCCATGATGATGATGATGATGATGATGATGATGATGATTTATGACTAAGAGTCGCCTCAGCAGCTGATGAGGTTATATGCCGCAATGTCGATAGAAAGGGAACCAGTGCGTACACGGGGCCACAGCAGCAAACGCGGAGGCAGTGTGGAGAGATATTCTCTGAAATGGTTCAGTTCAGTTCAGTTCGTTTATTTTGGTAACAAAAGAACATCAGATCAAACAAAACATTAACGGATTGGCGCAAAGCAAAAGCTTAAATTATAGCGCCTCTCCAGAGGAAACAAATAAAACAAGAAATTAACCAAAACTAAGGAACAGATCACGTAGGCCCCGCTACCAGCCTACCGAGCGGCTATTCGAAAATCGGGTGGCCAGGCACAGGCGGCAACAGCAGGTCAGCGTGGTGAATGAGCTGGTAATGTATGGCTGTTGTGTTGTTTGTGGGTTTGAGTCTGCTGAAAGTTGCAATGGATGTCTGTACAGTGGTGTTGCGATGTCGTATACCTGGTTGTAGAAATATTTCTACCAAAAAGGCAGGAGCTCTAATTTTGTTTTTGAGTGACAAAACCGTCAGTCGGTGCGCACAACGTGTCGCGCTTGCGTTAAAAGAGCGTTCGTTCTGTAATCGTGCTTATAGGGGGCACCAGAGCATGTAATGGGCAGTGGTCTTCGTACGTGTGTCCACAAGAAAACACGCATGGACTGGGTGAGTTGGAAGTTGAAAGAGGTGGGCGTGTAGTGTGATAAAGCCGACACGTAGTCGTGTGTGTTGTTGTGTTGAGTGTTTTTGTACCTACTGAGGGAAGTGATAGTGGCTCTGTGCCCCGAATCGCCGCCAGACTTGACGAGAAATCACGTCGAGAAGAGTGTTACGGGAGTGTTTCGGGAAGAGCGTTCCACTGGTCTAATCGTAGCAGAGATGTTACGCATTTTCGAAAGGAAGTTAACCGGATTAGGGGGAGTGAGAGAAGGTGTGCGTTACGTAACGGGAATCCTGTTAGCGTCCTGTCTTGTGTTTGCTCAATAGTTAGTGAGGTATGGAGGAAAGAGCGGGGTAGTTGTAATATAGTCGATGAAAAAAGAAGAAGTCGTGAATGAGTCGTCTCGTTTCTAGTCGCTCCCATCCTAGGTCGTTAAGTAAGAGCTTGGTAGGTGTGCCGAAACAAAGTACCAGTCACTAATCGGGCACAGCGGTTCTGTATGGTCTGGAGTCGTATTGAGTCAGAGCGAGGTCAGCGTACCGTCGTAAGATATATGTCGCAATAGTCAAAGGTGGTCTTATGTACATTACATATATTTCGTTAAGTACTGATCTTGGTAGGAACCTTGCAACAGGATGAATAGGTCCTAAGAGAGAACTTATGGTTCGTATCAGGGAATTGATATGTTCGTGAAAATGCAGGTCAGTAGAAAGATGTCAATAGTGAGAGGAGATGACGTTCTCTGATGCACCCAGCGTCTGACCTGTAGGTTGGTGAGTGCCGAGATGCCGGAGGTCAGGTGGCTGAGGCAGTTGAAGTCGAGCCGCAGCACCTGCAGCAGACTGAGGTCGGCCAGCTGGCCGCCACCCTCCAGCGAGGTCAGCAGGTTGTCCTGGGCAGGGAAGAACCACAGTCAGCACGGTGTTACTAGGACTGGAGGTTTACACCGGATTCAGCTGATGTGCTGTGACCAGACTATTGGCGCAACATTCTTCAACTGTCGGGTATAAGAGTTTGAAAAGCAGAATAGGCATTTAGCAGCAAACACATTTCAGATAGCTGAACATGACGAACAGTTTATCAGCTGGCAATGTCTGCTGGGAAAGACAGCGAGCACTGGACAGACAATGAGATTTGGTTTAGAGACGAGCTTCTATTCATATCACGAGACTCACCTGCAGAAGCAGCTGCTGTTTTCTGAGCACCTTGCACTTGACGTACGTTCCGGATGGCACATTGCGCAGAAGGCAGGCGGAGAGGTCGTAGATGGGCTCTGGCGTCTCGTCGGCCTGCAGTTCAGATCACCACAAACCCGATGTCGACAAACTGGTCATGTTGGGTGCCGGGACCACTACCACCCAGTATCAGACCAAGTCAAATTGGGAGTACAGTCCAGCCTGCCAGAAGACGAGCTTAACATGGTGCCTAGGGGTTTTGCTGACAAGTCCCTCAAATAAGACAGCATAATTTATTGAATTTGAAGCAGTGCATGTGATAAACAATGACATAATTCAAAATTGTATGAGGAAAGAACTACTGATTCTATCTCAGAGCTTTAAGTAACTTTGAGTTATATTTAGTTTTGATAAATTCATTAATAGAATAAACTTATTGAAAATAAATAATCAGGATGAATCATGACTAATCAAACCTAAGGCATGTTCATGAACACTGCAGTTGGCTGCAGTTCAGTGGTCAGCAGTGGTCGGCAGATGATGATGATGATTGTTTTTTATGGGCGCGCCAACAACGAAGGCTATATCGCGCAGAGAGACAACGGAAAGAAGAGATGGGGCAAAAAGTGTGACATCACAGTTCCACAGCTGCGGTGGGCTGTGGTTGCTGCGGTTGGTACGAAGCAGGATGAAATGTCACAAAAAGTGTCGCATTGCGGCATTCAGGGTTCATAAGATGCCTGACTGATGACCCAAGATCAAGGGGGCAGGGCTTAGAGCCTGTGGTTGACCACCGAACCGCAGGGACCACGAACAGCACCCTGGACATATTTACCACACAAATCTTCCTCTGTAGCTTTCCACGGGCTTCATTGTCTGTTAACGATGATTTTCGTCTTTTCTTAGACACATTGCTACCCATGTTTCTTGATTGTGTGAGAAGATGCTGCTACTAAAGTACTGAAAATGTAGAAACACCACTGTTATTTGTGAATCAAGCATTTTGAGAAAATTCAGGTGGCTGGGTTGGAAGCAGTGATCAGTTCTGCTCACACCTACCGAATGTACCTATGACTACCTACCTACCTATGACTGAGAAAGAGAATCCTGCTAGGGAGCTCAGTATTGTCCTGATCCGCGAGGCCAAGTGGCGTTCTAAATTCCGCACTTTAAAAGTATAAGTAAGTAAGTGAGTAAGCACATAAGTGCACTCAAAATAATGACAGCACAAGGAAATGTGTAAAGGTCCTATCTTCTGGCACGTCCTAGCCTCAAATTTGCCATGTTATCACTATCAGAGTGCAGACAATACCTACTAGCTACCTACTAGTACTGACATGTGATGTTTTAATGGCCTGAATGCTAATATTCTGATGGCATGAAAATGATAAGGGTTGTATTAACAGAACCCCTGCCTTTAGAGGATGTTTTTAATTTTGACCTTGATGATATGATTGATGGCAAATTGTATGTTTATGTTTAATTAGTTTTAGGTATAGGTATAGGTTTAGGTTAAGGTTTGGGTGAGCTGGCTAGGTGTAGACAGGGTCTATTCAGTGCTCACTTCTTCCTAGGTTAGGACTGGTTTATAGGATACTTTGTGTTTGTGGCCCAGTGATAGTCAAGTCTATTTTTGAACAAGCTGGTGGACTCCACAGATATAACTTCCTGTGGGAGGTCATTCAACGGTGTGACAACTTTGTTAGCAAAGAACTTCTGTCTTGATAAGTGCATTGACCTCCTCTTTTTCAGCTTCTTGCTATGTCCTCTTGTTCTGCCGAGCTTGTTTACTTCAAAGAACTGGTTGGGGTCCATGTTGGTTTTTGCTGATGGGATCTTTAAGTTTTAATCAAGTATAAATATTGATATGCAGGTACAAATATAAATATGATTGATGTGAAGATTGATGTGGAGATCATGAGATGTAGATATGTTTTATAATTATGTAAATGTTTCACTGTTAAGTTAGACTGGAAAATGACATCACAACTGTACTGGCAATCAATGCCTAGAGTTATATATTTTAAACACTTCTGAACCTATCGCATGCATGCATGTATATACTATGTACCTACTGCCTACTAACAGCAAATGCACTATATTGATGATGATTGGGGCTTAAGGGCGCCGCAACAAAATAGTTATATGGCGCCCATTAAATGCATCATCATCATCATCATCATGTATTCGTATGTCATCCGCAAAACACGGCTTTTCATGACAGAGTGGTCAATGAACATTACATCAAGACATTGTTTAAAATTAATACACAGTAAAAATGAAACTGAAAGTCAAAACGTTACGAGCCTAAACACTCTCTTCGTCATTTGCTGTCACCCATGTTTTCATCCGCGTACGGAACACTGGCACTGCCCTAGCGTACGCAACGTTCGCCGGCGCCTCGTTCCATTTGGCCGCTGATCGTAGATCTGAACGATCGACGGGCGTGCTCGGTAGGACCCGAGGCATGTGCAACAGTCCCGCTGCAGTACCTCGGGTTTCTCTGGAGGACACCTCCCCTCGGTACGACATTAAATCTCTCAGACATGCTGGTGCATTATCATCATACAGCAGACAGTGTACCATCACTAGGTCACGTTCGGCAACAAGCTCCTCCACTTTCGGCCATTTCAACCCACCGCAAGAACAAGAAGTCATCGCTTGACGACGGCAACATTTTACAATTCTTGCGCTGATGGTTAATTATTTTTTTGTATGCGCTACGTTGTGTTGCGTTACATGCATCAGACCAGATCGTCGACAATACAAATTATATGCGAAACACCAATGATTCAATGAAGGAACTTTTTTTACTTCTTTGCAGTCGGTGTGCAAATTTGACAGACCGACAAGCGTTGCGTAACATCGTGAGTCATGGTAGATACATGGAGAGAGAGATTGCTGTCCAAAGCGAACCCAAAAATTTTTGGCACAACTAGGATGGTGAAGTGTTGCCATTGCAAACGCACTTCAACTTTTTTTTTCTCAAACATTCTTTGTCGTGAAGAAATTAGAACAACGATCAATTTGGTTGGGTTAATTTTAAGAGTATTTTCACAAACCAATCGCTGCGCTTTGCTCAGACGTTAACTCGATATCTTTGTTGCAGCTTCCCTGTTGGTTGGGGAGACCGCAGTGGAATAAATTGCAACGTTGATCAGCGTATAACACCGTCTTGGTGTACTTAACAACGATGTCAAGTCATTGTAAAAAGTAAATATAGCACTGTCGCCAGAATTGAGCCTTGGACCACGCCGTGAGTGATGGGGACAGTCGTGGAGCCTCCACGTACCCTATGATGACGATCACTCAGCATCCCTGAACCAGTGTCCATCACATTCCCATACCATCCCATCTTGTCGCAGGAGTCGGCATACTGGAATGCTGTCAAAGGCCTGGACAATGTGCATGTCAGCTGTTTGTGAGACAGTGAACATGCCTTGGTCCATGTTGCTGTCAGGTGGGTGACAGCGTCCAGCATCGCCGACCTCCGTGGACCGCCCCGGGCGAAACGCATGCTGCTGGTCACACAACACATTATGCGACCCAAGTACTGCACCAGTTGGGCAACACAACGCCTCTCAGCCAGTTGCCACTGTAGGGAGGATTGAATCGTCGTAGTTTCCGGTTCGTTTCACTGCCTGACTTTAAATATGGGGATCACAAGTTGCGATTTTTCCAGTCTCGTGCGGGAGCTCACCAGACTGTGATGAGGCGTTAATCACTTTTTAGCAAGTGGGGAGCTATCACCGAAATTTGTCAATCTCAACATTGCTTACAGTGATGCCGTCCATCTCCACTGCATTCGATGAGCATCCTTAAGAGAATCATGCAGTTCTGTAAAGTGACAGGGTGAGCCCGGATGCCCCACTCACACATGCGGCGGACAAGGGAGTTCACGCTGAGCGCGCTCCGCTCGCCTCTAGCTCTGCGGACACACGTGATCCACTGTCGCAAAGTTGGGAATATTGAATCGTCAGCCACTCCACAGTGCGCTCGCTTGGAGGCATAACGCTTTGTAACCCTTAGGACTGATCAAAAATCGCCTCACGTCCTTCCAGGTTGTTCTGCGGGAATACTTAAACGATGATAGAAAGAAATCTGATCGGGATCGACACTGTGCATTTTTCACGGCATTCCGTTTGTCATATATTGACTATGCACTATATTGAATAAAATGTTTTGAATGAAAAATCACTACATACGTTACACTAAACCCACACAAATGTGACAATAAATATCCTGCTACAATGTGGCAAGCAAATTGTTACTAAATTCATGCAAAATAGTAATAAACGAAAGAATTAAAGGGTAACAACGTAGCCTTGGTAACAACGTAGGTACCGTGCACACCAACCATTCCTGTGTTTATCCAAGGCCTTATAACCTACCGTGCCTATGTGCATTAACGGTATATAAAATGCATTTATCTATATAAAATACATTGATCATAAATACATTGTGTGCATTTATCTACCGTGCCCAAGGCCCTATATACACCGTGCCTGTGTGCGTTGTGTATTATGTAAATTGTGTGTTTGTTTAGGGAGATAATTCTTTGGCCTACCTATTTTTAAGGAACATTTGTGTAAAGATTACTTCTTATGTGGTATTTGACTTTGTGGTATTTTACCTCAATCTGTGGTATTTCACCTCAATCTGTGGTATTCACCTGAAATCTGTAGTATTTAACTTCAACTAGTGTTTTTTTCAGTAGGCAAAGTGTGCCAGATCTGGCTTGGACCTAGAGAACTCAAAGGACATACCGAATCGTTGGTATTTCACCTCAAGTCTGTGGTATTTCACCTCAATCTGTGGTATTTCACCTCAAATCTGTAGTATTTCACCTCAAAATTTGCATTTTACCTCAATCCTGGGGTATTTCACGCTGAATCTGTCGTATCTTAACTTAAATTTGTATTTTTTTGTTTTGCAGTAGCAATTAATGTTGACTAGATGATACCAGAACCATTGCTTTATTCTTGGTGGTGATTTGACGATGGTCCAACATTTATTTTGAGGCGAAATGTCATTAGGGTTAAAAGTCTAAGACCATTTTTCCTTGCACAGGGGCACAGCGAAGGGGGACAAGGGGCAAGTGCCCCCCCCATTGGTCCCAGGAACCAATGCACAGGCTTTGATACTGTAGTTTCGTTCAGCCCGGAGGGGCTCCAAAGGAAGACCAATTGAGTCGGCTGGGTAGATCAGAGGGGCCCATGGGCAGGTTTTAGTGTCCTTGACCAGATCGGAAGGACCATGACAGGTCGGAGGGCTCCTAGCCAGGCGGATGGGGAACTTTTCTCTCTCCAAACTAGAAAAGAGATATTAGCAGGAGCTCTGGTCAGAATAAAGCGGCCGAAATCCGTGTTTTCAAATTAGGGGGGCTCTTTCCAGGACACTGTAACCCCACCCCTGGCCCCGCCATAGGTCTTTGCTGCGCCCTTCCTTTCTGGCTGCACCTGCCTTTAACAAAATAAACAACAAAAATGTGTGGCTGTGAACCACATACATATACTTTTGACAAAGTGTTTCTTCATTAAGCTCCTAAAAAGAGTTAAGCTCAAACATTGCATTGTTGAATTGGAGGTAAAAACATTCTAAAGCATCAACTAAAACTGATTTAATGAATTATACTGAAGGACCGAAAACTTTTATATAGAAATAGGACATTGCCAGTCAACAGTTACAGAAGGTTATACTAGTTTTTACCACCAAAAGTACTCATTTTTACCAAGAAGTACCGATAAAATAGGTATATTTTTTAATATACTACAAAGTTCCCCAAAAATACCAAAGAGAATGAGGTGAAATTACCAGACAAATGCGCAAAATACCACAGAAGAAGGTTTTTTTACCACCTAGCAAAATTGCCACCCTTTTGTTTATTGCATAATGTAAAGGCGGATGACATTCGTGCGCAGAAAGGACAAATAAGCAAAATGCTAAACAACAGGGTAGCTATGCCGCTGCGACCATTGCAAAGGTTTGTCTAATGCCGGCCGGCCTCACTGGGTACTCACAAGGCAGTCGGCGGCCTGTGTTAAAAGGATAGGCCGGCGCGGGCACCCAGGCTGACATTTTACATATATTGAGCGGAAACTACTGGTGGTAGCGCAAAATGGCTTACCACCACAAATGTTCAAAATTGAATTAAAGAATAATTATAGCGAAAATATTTTTTCGTGAAAAAATAAAAAACATAACATGAAAAGTCCTAAATCATTCTGCATTCAATTTGGAACACTTTTGTGGTGAGTCATTATTGCTCTACGCTAGTATTCGCTCAATATATTGTAAATTGTCAGCCGGGGCCCGCCCCGCGCTCTATCCTTTAACACAGGCCGCCGACTGCATCTGGTGAATCACCAACATGGCCGCCGTCATAGACCAAGTATTCCGGCCATGCGCCTTCCATCTTATAGAGTGTCAGTGTGCTTAAAACCACTGAACTCGCTAAAACGCTGCTAAACATTGGGAGGGTTTAAAAACCGACCAGATTAGCAGACGAGCCCATGTTCCGAGGCTATGGTAAATATCGGCTGATTTCTTCACCATTCGATCTGACGTGACCAAAAGGTACCGTAGATAATTATATTTAGATTGGTCTACTCTAAGTAGACAAATTGGGCCAAAACCAAGCACAAAATCCGCCCGTTTGCAGACAAGCCCATGCCTGAGACTTGGGGCTTGGGACCAATCTGGCTGATTGCTTCACTATTCGATCCGTCTTGCTCCGAAATGGTGCCGATTAAATATTTTGTACTGATTGGTTCACTCTAAGCAAGGGCGGATCCAGGGGGCCAAAAGGGCCATGCCCCCCCCCCCCAAACCACCCAAAATCGGCGCAAATTTGACACATTTCCTGAGTTTGTCGTTAAACTAAGCACTTCTTACTACGAGACAGTTTGTTTTAAATCAGTTTATCTGATACATAAGCAAGCGAAATCCGATGAGTCTTTCAGAATTATGCGATCATTTTTGGGATTTGCCCCCCCCCAAACTGTCAAAATAACACTTTCTGGATCCGCCAGTGACTCTAAGTGGACCAAATTGGACCAAAACCACGAAAAACTGTTGCAGGCGAGCCCATGCTCCGAGCCTTTGGGACCGATCTGGTTTATTTCTTCATCATTCGATCCAGCGTGGTCCAAAACAGTGCCGTTGTAGATTTTATACAGATTTGTCCACTTTAAGTGGATCAAATTGAACCAACTGCTTTAGTAAAAATTGCAGACGAGCCCATGCTCCGAGGCTATGCGACCGATCTTGCTGATTTCTTCACCATTCGATCTGGCGTGGTCCAAAACGGTGCCGCCTGAATAGTGAATTGTATTCAGATTGGTCTACTCTAAGCATGGATAAAAGACTACCTATGGATAAAAGTCGTTCTCTCATCCATGCTCTAAGTGGACCAATCTGAATAAAATCTTATCTGTACCATTTCGGACCACGCCGGATCGAATGGTAAAAATATCAGCCAGCTCGGTCCAGTAGTTTCGGAACATGGGCTCGTCTGCTAATCTGGTCGTTTTTTTAGAACACTCCTAAATATTGTGATGGCTGTCATCAAAGCAAAGCGTTTTCGTCCATTAAAAAACCAGCAGAAAATAAACACAGAAAAAGGAAAGTCAATCACGGTAAAATGCAAGTGAAGCTCTCCAATTCTCTCCTTTCGCCAAGCGACTGACTCGTGAAAAAATGAAAAATGTAAGCCATTTCAAACGACTCAAATAAAATAAATAAGCGCTAGATATACGCATATGCTATGTGTAGTCGTTTGGTTTGAGGACCGGCGATGGCAAAGAACTTAATTAATGTAATGCATTGACTCATCTTATACCGCAGCGCAAAGCCTGCTCTTAATTACTGCATGGGTGTATTTCTCATCCATGATTCATGGGCATATCGCCTCAGTAATCAGTTACCTAATGAAACAGTAGGCATATTTTTTAGTGGTATATTTCCTCTTTTGCGTAGGAACATACATAAATGCACACAATCATTGAATATAAACATACATCACGATGCTGTACAAAATTGTGTCGCGTCCACGTAACAATAAAAAGTTACAATCACCACAGCGAATGGGTACAAAATTAGAAAGAAATGATCGGATACTCGTAGAAAACGTGTTCTGCCCACCGACTGGGCGGCACCGCCATCCGTACACTGCCGCCGCCTTAGATTGTGGTAACTCAAACTTTGGTCTCGTCACACTGGTAACTAAATTTGACGGCTGCTCACATGCATCCACGCCGCACACGCCCAAAACGCAGCCAAAACGCTACCGCCACGACCGTTGTACTTGAATAAGAATAAAGAATAAAAATAATAGGTGGCAAGCCACCGACCGCCCGTCGGCCTAGGCTGACCCCAAACACACACGGCACTTAGACAAGCCTAGTTCACACGCTGTACAGGCCTAGGGGCGCCATCCGCGCGTGGCGCCCCCTCTCGCTCTTCTAGACATAACACTCGTGATAAATACTCGATATTTCAGCTACTCCGGCGTGCTATGTACACTCCTGACCATACCGGCAACAAAATGCAGCTCAACCGAAAAAATACAACGCAATCGAGCAACAATTTTCCCGTCCAAGGCGGCGCAATTCGCGGCCGCGATGGAGCAAGTGCCGGGAGGGTTGGTAACGCGTCCACCTCGGGACAACTCAACACAAATTTCCGAGGTCACCCGGTAACCGGGGCAACCGACTAGTATAAAACATGGCAGAAGACCACCGTGGTACGGTAACTCATGAGGGCATTCACTTCACAATTGACTAGTCCGGCGGCGGCGGTCCTGGCAGCGCGGCGCGCTCGCTGGCCATTTTGATTCGGGGCTGCGTTCGAGCCCCGCTATTGCTGCCGGAGGACGGCGGGCGGCCGGGCCGCGCCGCGCCGCCGCAAGGACCGCCCCCGCCCCCGCCCGCCGGCCGCGCCGCCCGTCCATATGGAGACCGTCTTCACCCTGTACAGTCAGCTCGCTTGCTCACGCTCCTTTCGCTCCCTTTCGCTCGCTCTCGTTCGCTCAGCGCGTGAGTGGGCGTGTGCCTGTCTGTGTGTGTCCGGGGCCGGCCTACTACCGCTGGATGGTTGAGTTCAGCAGGAACGGCACATAGAACATCTTGCTCTCCAACAGGAGTGCCGCTGCCTCGCGGATCTGCGGACAAACGGGAGAGCGAGTTAGATTTGAGGTCGTAGCACAGAACGACAGACCAACATGCCACCGTCAGGACCTATAAATGACAAATTTAATATATTTTCCGTTCTTGCAGACCTGAGCATCCAGGGGAACTAAAGCTTCACAAAGTAAAACACCTACCCAACAAAGCTTTAACAGCATTACCTAATACCCTATCATGAACTTTTCGGCAAGCGGCAACGCTCGAATCTTTTCAAACCAGCATATTTCCCTACATTGTTTTGCCATTTTGCCCCTGTTTACATCTACCGTTGAACAGGCGAGCGTGTTCACAGACGACACAGACGGAGCGCTCCTCACCTCGGGTATGCGGGCGAGCAGCTGCTGGAAGCGGGTCGGCTGCTCCGGGAACTCGTGCATCACATAGGAGCGCAGACAGTCCCGGTATCGCTGCTCGATCCGTTCAGAGTTGGCGTACAATGACGACGCTGTGGGCGGAGGGGACTCGTCAGCTGACGCTAAATGGCCACATAGGTCGACAGAGCAGCTTGGAGGCAGAGCAATGAACAGGCTATAACGGGTAGTTACAAAGTGAGACCGATATAGAAGACATTCAATCAGGTGACGCCGAACGGTTAAATCGGGACGTAGGGATCGGGCGAGTAGCACGGAGGCTGAGCCAGAGGCAGGCTATAGCCTATTACATTGCGGGGTAACTGAGACCGATATAGGTGCCGCCTGTCGCAGAACAAGTGATGCAACAGGTTCGGCAACATCCGAAGTAGCACTAAATTGCGAGTTCTAGCTTATCGAGCTAATTTTACGTTGAGCTAACTTTAACGTTTTAATCTATCTAACAGCAACACTGAAGTCACCAGAACTGACAAACTGTAATCCAACTCATCGGCCAGTGACACCAAGTTCCCCGAATTTCCCAGTACTCACAGTCGTTGAGGAGCGCGATGACCTTGAGACAGACGTACTCCTGCATGGTGATGCCCAGACTTCGGAGCATCACCGTGACGAGGGTGATCTTCTCGATCATGACGCCCACCTCGCGCCGCAGCTGCTCCATCGAGATCGCTTGGTTCATCATGTTGGACAGGCACGCCTGCAACGTGCTCAGACTGCTGGACACCTGGCGGCGGGCGGGAGAAGCACAAGTCAGACTCCGGAACCGCGCGGAATTGCGCCGTGCCGCGCGAAACGGCCGCGCCGGCCGAGCGGCCGACCGCAGTTCGACCGGTGCAGGTCGTGAGCAGCGGCGGGAAAGCACGGCGAAACAAACATATCGAGTGTGTTGTTGTCGGAAGCGTTCCGTAGTATCGGATAAAATGCGGATAACAACACGGACAATGTCTGTAAGGCGACACGAAAATCCCACCCGGAAAATCGACCCGTCATCGTGTCGCCAACTGTCGCCACGCGGAGGGCAATGACCTTTCCATCGGCTTATATAAGCAATGCAGGGCGAGTGTCGCGGCGGCGGCGGCGGCGGCGGCGGCGGCGGCGGCTGGAACTTAGCATGAACGCAGTCTGAACACGGTCTTCACTATGAATTCGGAAAGCTCACCTCCTGCTGGAACTCCGTCTGAGTGCCATCGGCGGAAATGGTGAGTGCGGGCCGCAGTCCGCGGATGGCCTGGTATGAGCATGTCGTCAGAACCAGCAGCTCGTGCCACTTGCTCGTCAGCAGCTGGGTGTGAACCTGCCGGCGAGGACGGTCACGTCAGCCACGTGGGTAGGGCGGAGAGGGTGGGACGACTGAACGGTTCAGCGAAGTTCAGAAGCGATGCACGGATATGAAGCTGGTTCCGTGCAATACAGCGTGTCATGAGAAAACTGAAGCTTGCACGAAAGATGTAGTCTTTTCCAGTAAATTGAGTGTGTTTACGCTTTTAGAGCACCCAGCTGAGAGCTAATCAAAGGGGAATCGGGGCGTCAACCACAAATAGACAAAGTTGAACTAAATTGGCAGCTGGTACGAACCTGGACGGGAATCTCTGAGTAGAAAGGCAGCTGTTTTGTCCACTGCACCAGCTTGTAGACTATGGAGTCGCCGATATGACACAGCTTCTGCGAAATGTCCGACTTGTTGTCGAAAATTTCGTTCAGGTTCTGTAAAGAAGAGCGGCAATCCGTCAGTGGTGCTGTCATTAACACACTGATGTTAGACTTGACCCCTCCTGATCTATACACCTTTGAACGTGACCGACAGGAGCTGTCGGACACGTTCAAAGGCGGCGCGATCAAACAGACACCGGCCGCCTGCACCCCCTCTAACCCCGCCTACAAACGGGCAGCGGGCCGGGCAGCGGCGCCGGTGCGCGACCAGTGACGTCACACCTGCGTCAGCGAGCCAACGGCCGGTAGCGGCGCACGCAATATCCGGCGCTGGCCGTGGTCTGCCGGTCCGTGTCGGCCTGTAATCACTAGGCAGGCACGTGGGCCGCGCCGCCGCCTCTGCCCGCCCGGCCGACCGACCGATAGACCGCTCGGCCACCCGTGTTACCGGGCGCAATTTGAATACAGGCTACCGAGGGCGGCTCAGTGAGCCGCGAACAGGCCGTCAGCCGCGAGCAGGCCGTCAGCCGTGAGCAGGCCGTCAGCCGTGAGCAGGCCGTCAGCCGCGAGCAGGCCGTCAGCCGCGAGCAGGCCGTCAGCCGTGAGCAGGCCGTCAGCCGCGAGCAGGCCGTCAGCCGTGAGCAGGCCGTCAGCCGTGAGCAGGCCATCAGCCGTGAGCAGGCCGTCAGCCGTGAGCAGGCCGTCAGCCGTGAGCAGGCCGTCAGCCGCGAGCAGACAGGGGCAGCGATGCCGTAAGCAATACGTGGCATTTACCGCGACATGGAGTATGACATAAATAATTGATACTATCGGAAAATCCGTATTGTTTACTTGAATTGTGAGGAAATGTAACTATATTTATAGCAGAACATCAGTAACACCATAGCAACACCAGAAGCAAACAATGCTGGAAAACCGTAATCCCAGGTCCCAGTTCTGTCATGCCGATTTATCAAGGACACCTGTCGCGACCCAGCACCAAAGCATGGCCAGGATAGGCCCAGCCACCTCCGCCATAGTTACAGTGTGTCACACCGTAAACCCACATGCCACCGTAGATACTCAGAAGTTAGTAGGCGTGCCGTCTTAACATCTCATGGGGGAGTACTGTCCCGACTGCTCCATGGTTGGAAAGCTAGAGTGCTGTTGCAAACGTTGCTAGTAATTTTGGACAAAGAGACATCAGAAGTTGCTACGAGAAAGACATAAAAATCGCATTAAAACGCAATCGGTAAGAAAGAAACTACAAATATCCAAAGGGATATTCAACTTTTTTAAATAAACCGTAAACATGTGTAGCAAATTTTTACAGAAGTAGGAATTAAGCGCGTAGTTTGAAAAATGCGCTGTACAAATCCGTCAAATGATATGACTGAGTCGATAAACAGATAAAACATTCCACGAGAAGTTTACTAAAGGGAAACTGAAGCACAACGCGGATAACAATTAGCATAAAGCCAAAGTAAGTAAACCATCACCAAAGCACCCAAGCCCTATCGGAGCCATGGACTCTGCAGGGCGTGGAAAGGGTCGGGGGGGGGGCATAGCCACAGCCGCCCATCCGAGGCGGCGGGGTTCGTCGTTTTTAACAAGGGGAGTTTGCGGAGACCTGGCCCACTAACGCGTGAAGTACCGTGAGAAGCGTCTGGGTTTACAGACCTTTACCGTAGCAATGTCCTCGAAGTTATCACAGTCGATGAGCGTGCGGATGAGCGAAGAGGTGGCCTCGTACGGCAGTGAGCGGGACGAGCTGACGGCGTTCTCCATCCTGTGCCGCAGGTGGTCCACCTGCAGGGTCACACGGGGTCAGATGAGGTCAGACGGGGTCACACACGGCGCCGGAACACGGCGGGGTAGACCCACACACAGATACGGGCGGACCGACAGGTGGCCAGGTGGGAGGTGACGCAGGCGGCAGGTGACAGCTAGATTGATCGGCGGCTAGTAACAGGGCATATTTTTACCGCAGAAAATGACAAGGAACCTGTTTGTGACCATACTATGGTTCGAGTTATTTTCAAAGACGTTTGTCATTCCGTTTTTCTACAAAGACGGGTAAATGTAACTTAATATCAATATGAAATGCTTCGGGGAGAGCTAAGCAGCGTATCACGCGGTAAGTATCAATCAAAGGAGCAAGCAGCTGATGGATCCGGTTTAAGATTACCACCCAGCTGCAAACCTCGCACCACGAGTGGGAAACGGGATTACCGAAAGCCGAACAGTTATTGACCCCGATCAATCACCTTGCAAGAAACTCACCGATCCATGAACAAACTCCAGAAAATGCATTCACGAAGGATTACGATTGCTAACCACGCAGTTCCAGGCGTAAAAAGCTCCCAACAGGAAAGAAAGAAAACTCCCGGTACAGTTATTGACCTGAATCGGGCGGCGAGCGGCGGTGACAGCGGGGTTGCTGACCTCGCGGCGGGTTCACTGACCTCGGTCGGGTTGGTGAGCGCCGTTTTCAGGATGTTGCCGGCGGCGAACAGACCCGGCGGCACAGAGGACTGCATCTCTAACGACTTCGGCTTGCAGTCGACCTTCATGGACCCATTCAGCTGCTTCTTTTTATGTTTCTTGTACTTGACCTGGAGCCGCAGAGGAGGAATCGATCAGTGGGTTGTAGATGACCCGATAGCGACGGAGTTCAATGAACTCATTCAACTCGATGACTAGTGAAACGTGAGAAATAAGCTCATGAAGTACATTTGACAAACCTAAGCAGGTTTTAATGCATGTCAAGCAAAACAATAAACAGTTAATTCGTCGAAAGTTCCGAGGCCTAACAATACACAGATGGTTTCGATAGAACTGTGAAGTGCATTGTCTTGTCTGGTGTGAATAAACATGTTGCATGTTTGTCGAGCTCGCAGTTAAAAACAATGTCTGGCGTCTGGTGCTACCTTCCTTCCTTCCGCTGATCTCGATCGCTTCGAACCTCACCTTGTACAGGTTGTAAACGGCGCCCGAGTTCCTCCCTCCCGGCATCCTGTCCTCTCGTACCGCTGCAACAGACGGGTCACAGTCAGTACAACGGCACAACCCAAACCCGAGTAGCTCCCAGCTCCGCTCACCAATCACACATGCATGAATGCACTCCGGCGAAAGTAGACGGCAGCAAAAATCACACCCGGAAAACGACGGCGCGGCAGCGCGTCCATACGAGGAGGAGCATCAATGGCGGCGGTCGCTTATTAAGGGCGGCTCATGCGATCACCGCCACACAAAAGTCAAAGTCAAGGTTATCTGTGTGAATCTCGTCAGTGCTGACCAGCGCGGAGTCGGGCCGGGCGGGCCGGACCCGACAGCGCCCATCATTGGAGCGATCACGGCGCCTTTGTCGGGAGGGCTGTGGCGGCGGCGGTAACCGCACAGCTACCGAAATACGCCGCCATCGGGCCGCCGTCTCCGGCCGCCCCGGTTAGACCCCACTCACGGCGCCGCATACCAGCCACGACTCAGCTAATAACACCGAGGAATACCCACCCGCCAACTCAGAACCGCCCACAGCCGTCCTAAGAGCCCCCCTCACAGCCACCGCCATCAGCCACCCGCGAAGCCGCCGCCAGCCACCGCATACCCAGGCGCTTTCCACGAGGGTGAACTGAATCTACGGCGGCGGCCAGGCTCGAAGACCCGAGTCACGACTCAGAGAGAGACGCACCTGCTAGGACCATGCCCATCTTGAGGCACTTCTGGAAGCGGCAGAACTGGCAGCGGTTGCGCTGCGCCTTGGTGATCTCGCAGTTGCCATCGGCGACGCACGTGTACACCCGCTTGTTCTGCACGGTCCGCTTGAAGAAGCCCTTGCATCTGAAACGCACGGCGGACGTCAGTGACGAAAGCGGTAGAGGTGACGGCTTAGAAACAGTGCAAGGGTTTAGGCTTAGTGTTTACAGATCATTGGGAATAGTGCAATGACGCAAGGTGAAGCAGCGATAATCCACTCGTTGTTAGAAGTGGCGCATTCTTTCTGTTGGCGCCAAGGCGTTCTGCAAAAAGCCGCACACCACTAACAGAGCAAAACACAAACAAAGCGGCTTATACCGGCCCCTCGCCGCCATGCCCACGGCCACCGCGCGCCCGCTCGCCCCTTCCACCCTGCTCCTCTCCTCTCTCATCCTTCTCTCTCTCTCTCCACGTGAACTCACCCTTCGCAGGTGATGATGCCGTAGTGGAGGCCGGTCGCCTTGTCGTCGCAGATCATGCATATCATCGGGTGCTCGTCGTTGTCGTCGTAGTGCTGCATCGGCGTCGACGTCGACGGCTCCGGCGCGGTCCGCTGCGACCAGCTTGTCGTCAGGTTCAACGCCTGCAGGGAAGGCGGCACAGGGTGTCACGCTCACGTCACACACAGCGTCACGAAGCGGCAGGCTCAGCGTCACACACTGCGGTACAGTGCGGCACACATAGGTAGTCAAGGACTCAAGAAGTCGGTACAAGGCGTCACACAAGTATGTTGTCTAGACAAGGTAGTAGCATTATGTACCGAGTTAGAGCATAACGATTCTGACCATGAAGCCTAGACACGTAGCTAAAATTATATAAATGGCTGCAAACACAAAGGCTTTTATGATGGTATCATGGGGAGGAATTTGTAGTTGGTGTTTACCCGAATGCGACACCATCATCGTGGCCTGCTTATCCCAAGCCCAATGTCAGCATTCAGCTTGTCCGGGCTGGACTATTATCTGCTGAAGGCACCACGGCCAGGCACCGCTGCTGGTATGCCAAACTGTGGGGCAAGCGCCGACCAACCAAGGTCTACGGACGGACGTTTTCTCAAGCAGCGCCAAGGTCTCGGCGTCGTCGCGGCGGTGTCCGGCGGTATTTCTCAACAGACCAGACCTGCCGGCTCCGATCTTCTCCGAATAGATCATCGGAGGCGCGCCACAAAATCAAGGTGACCATTACCCAATTTCCACTCCAGTCGGACCGGCCACACCGCCAACCGCCGCGCTGCCGCAGCCCTGCCGCAGCTCAGCGAGCCGCGCACCGCGGCTCAGCGGACCGCGCACCGCAGCAGCAGCGCGGCAGCAGCGCGGCCATCTAACCAGGTCAGGTCGGGGTGAGCGGCCGTGCGGGCCGACAGGCGGCCGGCCGTGCTCGCGGCCAGCCTGTGCCGTGCGCGCGGGCCGCCGCGGCCGCCGCGGTCGTCGACCTTTGCTGAGACAGGAATAACAGGCAGGCGGTGCGGCGGTCGCGAGCAAGGAAGCTGCAGCGACCCGCCGCGAAAGTGGGTCTGCCCGTCAGCATGCAGCACGAGCGGAGCAGGCACGGCGCGGAGAGGGAGTCATGTAAGAAGAGAGAGGGAGGGGAGGGGGAGAGGGACGGGAGGGGGAGGGAGGGACGGGAGGGGGAGGGACGGGACGGGAGGAGGTGACAGGGACCAGGCGTGTGGGTGGGAGATTTTGTCGCGTCTAGTGATGGCTGGGACGGCGGTTTGGTGGCCTTCTGGTGCAGGTTGCGGTCTGCTGGCCTTGTTTGCACACCGAAATATCAGGCGACTCACGAGCCGCTGCGGCAGCAAATACTCACAGACGGCCAGAGACGGACACTGGCTGACTGACAGACAGATAGGAGAACGGCCAGTTGTGCAACGAAGCCTTGACGGAGACGCTTTTTGTCTCCACTGCTGATTTCACATAGAACGCAAGAGGCTATTTCATGAAGGTTTAGATAAATACGGCAAACAGGTTGACGGAATTTGACCCGCGCTCCGCAGTGGTGACAACTGCCTCTCACCTCAGACCGGTATGTCACATGACAGGACCCGCCCGCCCATCAGAGTTCGCTCCGCCCATCGCGGGATTCGCCCCGCCCCTGCGCCGGTCTCATTTCGGTAGCGGTGGCCGACCCCGCCGAGCACATAAAACAGACGCGACGAGAGGGGAGAAACGCGGCGCGAACGGCGCGGGGAGCCGCGCCAATCGCTTCCGCGTCGGCCGCGGGCGGAGCATGGGAAAAAGGAAAGTAGCGGAGCATGGCAGCCAGTCGGCAGCTCTCGACTGCACGAGCCGCAGGAGAAACTTTGTGAAAGTTCGCGCCACGATCGAAGTGCGCGGTATCGATCGAAGGGGCCGGGCGTGACACAAGATACCATCCAGGTCAGGTCAGGTCAGGTCAGCACCTGCTGCGATCAGGGCCGGGCGTGACACAAGATATCATCAGCCAGGTCAGGTCAGGTCAGCACCTGCTGCCTGGGTCTGGCGCCAGCTGATATTACCCCCCCCCCACATCCGCGCCTCTTCAGCCTACTCACCTGCGTTTGGCCCCAGAATGTGGTCATGTCGAGTGCACCCATCTGCTGCGCGTCACTGGCCGGCTGTGGCCGCGCCGGTACCGTCGACGTAGAGAATTCATGCGCGGCTGAGACTGCCGGCGCCGGCGCTGGGGGCGTCGGCGTGATGACGGACGGGTGGTACGGAGATCGGGGTGACGGTGAGAGCGTCAGCGAGCTGGTGGGCGACAGGTGCGGCGGGGTGTGCGCTGACGACGTGGAGGACAGCCGCCGCTCCTGGCCCAGACTGAGCAGGCTGTCCACTGAGAGACGGACCATCTGCTCCTCGCTGTAGCTTAGAGGACCGCCCGGCGCCGGCGCCGGCGCAGGCGGCGTGCTCGGCTCCGGGCACGACCATACCATTGTCCGCACACCGCCGTGCTCGCCCATGATCACCTGCGGCGTACGCAGCCGCGACTGGTCGCCGCCGGGCGCCAGTGCCGGTGCCGGTGGTGGTGCCGGTGCCGGTGCCGGCGGCGGCGGCAGCGGAGGCGCACCGTTGGCCGGCCGCAGCCCGTTGAGCCGGTACGCCATCTGACTCCAGTAGGCGGCCGACACAGGCACCTCAGCCGGTGATGGCGAGCTGGCAGGCCGCGCCGGCTCGCAAGGGAAGCGGGCGTGCGCCGCCGGCTGGATACGGGGACTGGCCGCCGTCTGGTACTGCCGCGGACTCATCTGCCGCGGGGACGGCGAGCCGGGGTTGAAGCCGGGGCTGAAGCCGGGGTTGAAGCCGCGGCTGGCGGGCCGATCGTCGCCGGGTCCGCGGCTGATCGGTCGACTGCCGGTGTCGAACATGCTGCCGCCGTTGACAGGCTTCTGGCGGTGCAGGTCGGGCCGGGTGGCCATCGTCGCTAGGTGACGCAGCTCTGTCTGATCGGCGGACAGCGGCACCAGACAGGAGACGGGAGAGGAGCGCGATACCGTCACCGGCTCCGGCGTCTCCCTGCAGCGCGAGGGCACGAGGTCAGAGATGACACCGGGCGTCACTACACGGAGTGTGAGCAGCTAAACACAGACGGACTAAACGCAGCACACTACTTCACAGGCTGGGTGACGCAGCAAAAACAGCATGACATTGTACAAATTCGCCACTGTTTTACAGCTGGAGGAAGCTGAAGGCGCTGCTCATCCTACTTCACACATCACTCGGCCGGAGCAGCGCACTGACCTGTCCTTGGCCGGTGAGACGGGCGCGTCACTGTGTAGGTGGGGGGACGAGGCGCCACCGCCCGCCGAGTGGCCGCTGTCGGGGGAGCTGGTGAACGTGTCCGCCAGACTCTCACCGTCACTGCTACACCTGCCGAACAGACACGTGGTCACGGTCAGAACCAATACAGAGCTTACACTGCGCCTCAGTGACCCTCCGGTTAGCCCTCAGCGTCAGCGTCTAGACACTCCAGACACTCCAGACTGACACTCACTCTAGACACTCCACTCCTGACACTCCAGAACGAGCGGCGGTCATATAAGCCGCTCAAGGTACACGAGATACGGTGCACACACCAGACCACCCAAACTCTCTCCCAAAACAGGAGGGCGCTCGTCACACCCTTGGCACACGCAACAATTTCCTTCACGCGACGCTTGGCCGATCACCTTGAAAGCTGAATGGGCCCCACCATACGAGGCCCGATACTGCCGATACCCGAGCGATGATGTATTGTTGCTACCCGGCTTGTCAGTGCCAACTGGAGAGCCTTGGACGAGGAAGGGCGCACGGCTTCCAACAGCGCGGTGGCGTCGGTGACGATGTGGCGTCACACGTGACGATGACAATACCGAACCGCTACGCCCGTTTTCGAATGCCGTGCCCGCCAGGTGGACCGTGAAAAAAGCGTCCTCCGCCCACCTTTTTGCGCCGCCAAATGGCAATAACCGATGCCATCGGTCGTTGCCCAGCCAACGGTATCCGATTTTTACAAGCGTTGCTCCGTGTGCAGATTTTCCTCATTCTCACCCTACTTGCTGCGCAAAACTGTGAAGCAGGCGGGCACAGCAAGGTCGGCTGAATGTCTGAGACGGGGGGAGGACAAACAAGTACTCCGTCCCGCCTCGTCGTCCGTCGCTTTCCCATCTTCGCACTGTTATATTACACTTTGCCGGCGTGTGAGGTATGCCATCAGCCATGTTAACCAGTTCCGGTATCCTTGGACGGCCAGTAGTCGCCAGACACGTGTTGTATTCGACTGACATTGGATCACGCAAAGGTGGCCGGTCCGTGTTGGACTGAAGGAAGGCATAAATCCCATGCTGCAGCACAACAAGAGTTACGAGGTGCCGGCAGTCAACAGCGCCATGATGTTGCATGGAGTGGCCGTGCCCTTGAGTACGATGCATGACTCAACACTTACTATTAACCCAAATGTACGAACTACTAACAAAATAACGATGACAATAATTGATCTTACAAACACACCACGGCTTAAATAACCAGGTCAATGGATACTATCATGGGGTGAACCCAGCTGCAGCGATCCCCCTGCAAGACAATCAATGACCACTACTGCTATCGATCGCACCGACATTTAACTTGAAGCAGTGACTCACCGTCTGCGACCACTCCCAGCTAACATGATACCCGAGTGTCATGGCCTCCAGCCGACAGACCGACGTACTCCTGCGCAATACTACGCCGTCCTCTCAGTGGCGCACTACGCCGTCATCACAGGGGCAGTACTCATCACACCAGCTATTCACACAGCCGCCGGCACGGCGACACCTGCGCAGCCGGCTAGGGGCGCCCCCGGGAGCCGCTGACGAAGTGGCGCCATTTACCGACAAAGGTCGGAGGTCTCTGAACCCGGTGTCATCGGGCAGTTTAGGAGATAGGATACGGGAAGCTCCCACAAAGACCACTTCCAGAAGCTCGTACGCAAGACGTGCCCTCGATTCATACAAAGAATCCATCCGGGCGAGTACAAAGACGCTACTGATGACATATTCCGGAAATTAATCACTGCATTAAATGACTGTGGAAACCCGAACAACCTATTCAAGGCCCGAGGGAACTAGACTCATTCATTCACATGATTTACGCCAGCTCACACTTACGCACTCACAAGAGGCTCCTTCTCTAACGGCACTCCTGTTAGGGTGACACATTCGCACGTGCACTCACGCCACACCCCACCGTCACTCTGACGCGGAACACTCACAGCAAGGCACTCAGCCGCCACATCGCCGCGGCCTTCTCTGCAACGCAGCTGCTCACTTGCAGACGGATGGTTGGCCTTCGGTCACTCACGCACAGTGCGCCAATGGCAGGCCTGACCTCTGGCGCGCAGCAGGGCACGGCACGGCACGGCACGGCACGTCCGTTGCACGCGCCGAACGGCACCGTTTTGGCACTGACCGCCGGCCGGCCGAGCGGCCCTGAGCGGTGCACCCGGGCAGATACCCGACCGCGACCCCAGGAACTGGGACAACGACCGCCCCCGCCCCCGCCCTCGCCTCGCCCCGGACACTCACATGAACATCGCCGCGGGCGCGCACGCGCAGTCGCCGGGCACACGCACAGACAGGGCCGCCGTCGCGCCGGCCGCCGCCGCCCCTCCGACCACCACGGCACTGGTCATGAAAATGGCGAAGGTAAAAGTGAAACGGCGCCGCGTTGCGTCACGGACCGCACGAAAGTGGCGGCTGCCATCTGCAGTGGCTCTGCAGTCTGCAGCGCTGCAGCGGCCGCCGCCGGGTCGCAGCCTGCCCGCGCCGCCGCCAGGGCTGCTTAGAGGTCACGCGACCCCTCCGTGAAGAGGGCGCACCCGAGCAGCGCGGCGGCGAGCGAGCGGGCCCACTTCCTGATCACGCCCGAATGCATTTGCATACCCAGTTTCTCTCTTTCTCTCAACTTCCCTGTCGATGCAGTTCCGCCGCATCTCCCCAGTGGGCGAGTCGCTCTCCCCTGGCGCTGGCCGCCTGCCGCGGACTTTCCTCTGCCTCCCTTCAGCTGGCGGGCGGCCCAGATCGCGCGGCCCCTCGCCCCACCCCGGCGCGGCGCGGACCGCACGCACGCGGAAGTCGGCCGGTGGCACGCGCGTGCGCCGCGCACACGCACGCCCAAGATAAACATAACGGCCCGCAGCTCGGCGGCGGCCGGGATTCTGGGTCAGCCGCGCGCCGGGCCCATGTCATTGAACTTGCGGACGTTGGCAGCGTCGGCGAGGCCGCACGCGCGTGCGTCTGCTCCAGATCGACCGTCCGGCCGCTGATTCGGCGCTATGCAAACTTCTGCATGGCAAGTGCGTGTGCGTGCACCGCAGGGCAGCCAATGGGCGGTCGCCACGGAGGTCAGGAGGGGCGAAGAGCCGGGCGGTGGCGGGGCCGGGGGTGAGGGGAGTGAACTGCGCAGCTGGGCCGCCCGAGGCAGCCAGGGACGGCGGCGTCCCATTCGGGCGCGAGGTCACCGCCCGGGGCAATGGCTTACCTTGAGTCCACCTTCCTGCGCTTCAGCTTGAGATCTTGGAAGAGGCTCATGCGGCCCGCATCGTACGGCAGCACTGGGACCGTCATCATGCCTGCAACAGAAAGCGACACGTCAGTGGGCGCCGACACTCGGGAGAAACCCGGTCCGGTTTCTCTCCCAGAGATGCAGACAGACATACAGACAAGCTGGGGATCGCTGCCGATCAACAGCAGGGAGCAATGCTCTCATGAGTGGCGATATTTTTCAGCGCTCCCAAGAGCACTGGAAAGTCGCTGAGAACCACCCTCGCCTTTCGGGGCGGGTGGGTGCATTGGGAGGCGGGGAGGTCTGCGGCCCACCCGTCACCACAGCCGCAGGCCTGCAGACAGTAGCAGCCCACTCGTGCATTACTCATGCAGCCGCCGCCGCGCGTCGCGGCCAAGGCGACCCATTTACCCGCCGCCCCAGCGCCCGGAGCTGCGGGTCACCAGATGGCGCCTGCCGTCCGCCGTCCCGCCGCCAGGGGGCGTGCCATCACCCTCCCTGGCCAGCGGCGCTCCTGAGGCGCGATCCACACGACCCGCGGTCGGCGGAACCTCCAACAGCCCCGCCGGCACATCGACATTCGACATTCACCGCGACGGTCCGGCGGTCCATGGCCATGTCCATTCACCGCCAGCCGCCACCGGTCGTCACCGCCTCCACCGGTCAGCGGTCAGCGGTCATCGGTCACCGCCAGCCGCCACCGGCTAGTCGTCGCCGCCTCCGCTTTTACCGAGCGCGCCTGGCCGCGCCGCCACATAAAACACGTCCCCGGCGCGCGGCACGGCGGCACGGCACTTTCTCTTTTAGTCGGGATGTTGACCGTCCAGCTGCGGACAGCGACCCAGGCCAGCCCTGACCTGGATCGACTCTGTGCAGTACCCGTCCCTTCATCGGATGACGCCGCGTCGTGTCGCCTCGCATCATGACGGGCCAGGCAGAGGCACCGGCGGGGCCGCCGCTGGGGCCAGAGGCGCACCTAACGGGTTTCATTGCACCGCCCGGGGGCCTCCCAAACACCTGAAGGCCATCAGTGTTGTGGGCCGGCGGAAAAGTCAGCAGCGACACCGTTTGGCGGCTGCAGCGAGGCTTTCCTTGTGAATGTAGCGGACAGACAAAGGGGCGGATCAGGGGTTATAGTAAAAGTTGATGGTGGTGTTCCAGCGCTGTGGTTAATTGCACCGATTATTCGATTACATATTTGGTTAGCTAAGCAAAGTTCCATCAGCTTTGATATATGAATTGGGTTTAGTTCACTCGCCTCGTAATTTTAGACAGGTTATAATCGTAACTAGCTATCATATACTGGTTCCGGTATCGACTTATATTTAGTAACATCAATGCTTTAAATTGCAAGTATGGGCGGCATGTGACCTTAGTTGTCGGCCCGCCCTTAAACCCCAATCATCATCATCATTAAATTGCAAGTAATATCTGATCACCGCAAGTTAAAAGTAGCAGCAGGTACGCAAGCGTAGTACATACATATCACCGCTATAACGTTTTAGTTAGCAAATAGATAAATAAGTTGTATCCATGGCATCAGAAATCAACTGCATAACTGCATATTGCACAAGTTCTTTATAAAAAATCCGCTTTCTGATATATCTCAATTTAAAAAGGTATACTAAAATATGATCCATCTTGATCAACGTCTAAAAGTGTCTGCTGCAATGCTTATTTCCTGACTATTACAGTTTTGCTCGCTCTCACTCCGCACTCGCCCCGAGTGCGGAGTGAGAGCGAGCAAAACTGTAAGTCATGAAAAGATCAGCGCGCCACCACCGGCGAGTAACAGAACCAGAGCTTCACAGCTTCACTGCCAGGTGGCAGCAGCGTCGCGTTGCATTGCAGCGCGGTTGACGACTGCAGCGACCACTGACCCTGGCTCTGGTGAAATGCTGAAGCAACACGGTCGCGCGATGCCTCAAGCAACACAGAGCGATGCCTCGGGCACGTGTCAGAGATGGGCAAAATGAGGAGCAATGGTACTTTGAATGGGCCCTTAAAGCTCAACAGCTCAACAGCTCAACAAATAGTTAATTGAGGCTGGTAAATTATGCGCCTGGATATTGCGGGTTATCAGTGGCGGTGGAAGGTATTTTCAGTTGAGGAGAGGGCAAAGAAAACCAGGGGGCCCCCTCGGACAAAGGCTCCACGCCCAAAATCCCCCTTAAAAATAGCGCGAAATGGGGTCTCCTTGAATTTAGTCCACTATATTTTGCAGGGCCCTCGAAATGGTCACCAAAAACGTCGGACAGGCCCGTTTTGAAGTCTCCGGCCTTCAGAGGGCCCCTCAGACCTACCGAGGGCCCCCTCAGGCCTACCGAGGGCCCCTCAGGCCTACCGGGGCCCCCCTCAAGCCTACCGAGGACCCATCAGGCCTACCGAGGGCCCCCTCAGGCCTACCGAAGGCCCCCCTCAGGCCTATCGAGGGTCCCCTCAGGCCTACCAAGGACCACCTCAGGCCGACTGAAGGGATCTTCTGTCGGTCTTAGAAGGGCCCCTCAGGCTTGGCTGGGGGCACCTCGGGGCTCTCAATCCTTTTTTTCGGTAAAAAGGAAAAAATCTCACTAACTTCTTGGAGGACCCCTTTTACAAATGTATGGGGAAAGAAATAATATATCCGCCAACTTATTTAGCGGAGGCAGCTCCCCTCGCCTGTACCCTCTCCACCCGCTCATGGGCATAAATGTCCCTTACATAAAATGTAGATAACAGTATGACTATCGTGTTCTGTAAAACAAAACAAAATGGAAACACCGAAAGCAGATATCGACTTATTCCATATGCATCCATGTTCGAAGCTACACATCTGCAGATGCTGGTGCCATCTATGATAGTGGGAAGCATGAAAATGTCTACTATCTCGGCGATTCACCCCCATTGAGCAGTCACACCGCTCGTAAGCCACCGTATCAGCACGCACAACAATACCCACTCGAGCAGCGGGAACAGCTTATCGCATCGGCGCTCCGTTACGTGCCCTGCTGCGCACCAGACTCCAGCCTATTAGCGCGTCCCACGAGATAACGCGGCGTGACGAATGACCGCAGCGAACAACGGTCATGGTCAACGGTCCGACCCGACAGCGCGCGGCTCGGTCCGGTCACTGACCGCGCTCGGCCCTGACATAGACATCTCGCGGGCCCCGGCCGGCCGGCCGCCACCGAGGTCGGCAGACCCGGCACTGGCCGATCGCCCAACTGCGCATCGCGGGGAGTTGGGAAATCACGGGGGTTCGCTGATCCGCTCTGCACTTGTTTGCTCTTCGAGCTACAGGTCATTGCAACATATGACAAGCCTTTCGTCGTCATTTCCAGCATTTCAGCAAGAATGCCTAGCTACCTATGAGCTTACAGTAATTACGAACGATGTAAGCGGCAATACAGACATGGATAATGTGGTTAAAGATACAATAAAGTGGGAATCGCAAGTTGTATCAGACAAGGTCTTTAGCTTCCGCATTCGAAGAGCGGGTCCCAGAGATGTAGCCAATAGGGGGGGGGGGGCACGAGGCCATACCCCCGAGCAAAATAAATTCACACTACATAGAATGAAGCTGTCTGACGACCAGACCCTCAGCATATTATGGCTGAGGAGCAAAATTGTATTTTTCCCCGACGCCCTGAAAAACCTGGCTACGTGCCTAGGCGGGTCCTGAGCGTCCGTAGGACTTGGGTGGTAGCCCCTTCCGTCCCACACTAACTGACAAATATTGCAAACACAAATTAGTGGCATTAGCCATCACCATACCTGAGAGATCCAGTGGCTGTTCGTACACCCGTTTCCGGCACATCGCCAGGGCCAGGGCGACTCGCTTCGGCACACAGTTCGACAGCACAACCTCGCAGCACAGCACAGCACAGCAGCACACAGCACCGGTCGCACCCGGGTCAGCTCACACCCGGTTGAGCACTGGCGCGATATCTCTGCTGCGTGTGGCGTGGCGGTGCGGAGCGCGCTGCCGCGGCCACGCACGTCCGTCCGGTTCGAGCGATCGCTGCGGACGGCGGCGGCGACCGGCCGCGGTGGCACGGCCGACGGCAGCCACGGCCGGCCGCGGGTCAACGTCCCGCGCTGGCCAGCAGCAGCAGCAGCGGCGGCGGCGGCGGCGGCGGCGGCGGCGGCGCGGCGCGGCCTGGGCCTACCAACCGACACCTGATACAGCAGGCCCCGCCCCGACGACAGGGCACAGGGGACAGACGGACCCACCCCGGCGTCTGCTGACACGTGCTGCGGCCGAGGCTGAGGTTCAGCTCCAGCCGACGCGGTAGGGTCAGGTGACAGCCGACGGGAACGCGTCAGGAGACGGAGCCGGGTCCATGCATTGCAGTGGCGGCGGCGGGGTCACATCAGGTAGCACCCGGAAGGCCGCTGTGCTCTGGCCGCGTGTGACCGCGTCCCCGGCTGTGGCGCCGTGTGGGTTCAGGGTCAGATAGAGACGTCACCTGACCGAGGGCGCTGCCACCCCCTCCCCCGCGCCATGGTACGGCGAGTCATGGTGCGACCGTACCGACTTGGTAATACGGGGGGCAGACAGTGACACTCTAACCCCCCACCGTGTGACTACCAGCATACTCGGTTGTCGGAAAGTTACGCCCGTTTGGTGGCCGCTGTTGACAGGTCCTTGGTGCGCGGAATACCAGACACGTGTATCGGTAGATACGTATCGGCAATATCTGCAGACGCGGTCATGTGTTCTATCAATGATAACAGTATGTGAGTGGTGAGCAATGCGCATATGAGTCATACGATATGGCCGGAAACACATCAACGATATAGGAGGTAGTGCAATAAATGGAGATTGAGCACGGCAGGCTAACATGCAACTTCAGTTCGAGAGACCGATGTTAACGTGCAAATGGGCTTTTGAGGAAGCGCTCTTGATTGCCGTTTTAACACGATTAAGTACTCTTTAGTATCAATGTGTTATGATTTATTGAATGAACTGATTACGTACTATTAAACGTATATATACTATAATTTATATAAAAATATTATAAAATATAATATATCTATATTATTATGATACATATATATATAACAATATATATATAATATATTATTATATATATATAAATTATTAAAACAAAATTATATATATATTATATATATATATATTATATTATATATAATATATTACATATATATATTTCATATATTATATATAAATATTTATAAAAACAAAATAATATATAAAATATATATGTTGAATTTGTTTTCCACGTTTGCAGGATAACATATTGAAAGGTATGTTGACATGCGATTGAACACTACAGCGACCGACGACAGGTTAAACGCATGTTGAAATCTGAAAGCTTGCAGCGTGGATGTGAAATACTCCGTTTACGGCCTAGGGGTTCCGTTGAATTCTGTCCAATAACGTTGGTCGTGAACTTGACAGGTTCTACTGTAATCAAAATAAACGTGTTCGTATCGCTTTTAAGAAGTGCTATGTCGTTTTCGCTCTAAATTGTATTATCTAGGCCCTTACGTGTTTGAATTTCACTTGTACGTTATACGTGCTTGCATAAAGAATAAAAAATTACTATTTCGTTAAAACGAGCGGCCTATTGGCGATAATTTGCTAAACGGTAGAAAAGGTAAAATGAGGCCCAATAGAAAGGTAATCTCTGAAGGATCCAGAAAGTGGGCTAAATTTAAAAAGTTTCAACAAATTTGAGAAAAAAAACTCATCGGATTTGGCTTCCTTACCTTATTGAACGGTTTAAAGCAGACATGCCTTTGTAAAAGTTAATTCGATTTCCTTCTACATTGGAAAATATGACCAATTTCACCGATTTCAGGCGATATGGGGGGCTAAATCCCCCCCGCACCCCCCCCCCCCTGGATCCGCTAGTGACGATTATGAGTTGATTTCACACTTACTGGTGCCAACGGCACTTATTTGCGCTAGTTGTACTGCAAACAAATGGTTAGGTAGGTACTAGGTAGGTACCAGGGGCGTCGCCACGAAATTTTGAGTGGGGGGACGGACACTGGCGGATCCAGCCGTCGGTTTGGGGGTAATTTTTTTTGTCAAAATGGTGCTCCATTTTTTTCTCCCCGGATTTGGGCCGGTCACGTTTTTTGTATTAGAGCTTCTTTAACGCAAAAGCGCAATACCTTTGTAGCTACATGCTACGGAATAACCATTCATTACTACTAATAACGTTTATCTCAAACCAACTCGCGGGGGTGTTGCCGATTTTTTAAAGTGGGAATCGGCTGAAATGGCGAAAAAAGCGTCTGCAGGATTTAAATATGGATTTCCATGTTATAGTAGATACCTACTTAAATTATTAAGCGCCGCGAAACGGCGCGAATATTTTTTAAAGATACCAGGCTAACATGTCCTGCCTTATAATAGTTTTATTGAACGGAAACGGGCCCTGGGGCAAGCAATTACTGCCAAGAAAGCCTGCCCATACCACGTAATGATTTAATTCTATCATTTTTCAAAATTTGCATAAAACAATAACAAGATTCGTGTCATGCGCGAAGCGGCCAGGCGATTTTTTCAAGTTTTTCAATTGTAGATCTAGACTGGTTTTGTCGACTGCTGCAAAAACAATTTATCATACGATAAAATTGTGACGTTTTCGGGAGTCATAAAAAGGACATGGCGCCCCTCCTTCCATGCTGTGCGGGCATATTCCTGGTTGCCCCCTGGATCGCCAGTGGGACGGAATTATAAGTCCATATTTTCAAGTTTACAATCTGTCAGCTGGGACTCTCATTGGCGGCTAGAGCAAACCATCAATTATTGCCGGGTAAAACGGATTTCACGATTCTGTTGAATACACTGAAACTCTACGTCTAGACTAGACATCATTTTCATGGAATCATAAGAGGTTCGCCAAATCTCGATTATATCGCTGGCGAACTCTTTACTGCGTCTAAAAACGAAACTAAAATGTAGGGGTGGAAACAGATTTCTCAATGAAATCACACTGAAACTCTTCTTGGACACCAAATTTCCATGAAATTTATTAAGGGTCCGCCATTCTTGCTCTGTTCTGTGTTTACAAGCTAAATCACGAGACATTATCGAATTTGCAGCGTTCCCCAAAATTTTGCCTCGCATCGTTTTGAGCAGTGACAAACTACTTGGAGAAAATAATGTAGATATCTAAGCCTAAATACCCTAATCGCAGTCTAGCGGGCGCCCTCTACCATTTACGGAAGTGTGGGCCGAGTCCCCTGCTCCCCCCCCCCCCCAGTGGCGAGGACCCTGTACCCTTCCAATCTCCCCGATTTGTACCTGGCATCTCAGCGCCAAGGCACCCTTAGAAAGTATAGAATCAAGTCCTTGCCAAAAATCTGACTAAGCCGATTGAGCTATCAAAGCCCTTTAACACAATTACAAGGAACCTCTAGTCTATCAGAGGACCTATTGACAAGGAGGAAGAACCCTTTTAAACCCTACCCTCAGGCCTGGACATGGGCTCTCTCAGCTGGCTGAAGACTGGAATGGTTTAATTCTCAGAGTATGTACAAACAACTACCAAAAGGAACTTTGGGAAATTCCGATTATTGAACTATCGCAAACGGTCGGATAGTTATGGGACTGACCCCCTGTGATGGCCTCCCCCGACCGGATTGCACCTGTACTTGAAAATGCGGGCTACGCCCCTGGATACGGGTTAAAATGACATCTTTATTTACCGGAAAATAAGTTAGGTTCAATTCCTTTGGCCACGAACTCAAAGAAAAGAGTCAGTCAACTTCTCGGGGGGGGGGTCCCCGCTCCAATTTTTAACTGGGGACAGCGTTCCCCCCCCCGCCCCCGGACGCCCATGGACACAGGCACAGAAAAGACAGACAATAATTTTGCATTAGGAACAGTACACAAAGTGTGCGTAAACAACCACCAGAGCCATTTCGCGCATGTTTATGTACTCTGCTGTCGGAACGCTATTGAATTGCTGACAATTTCCCTTCAAAAGGGAAAAAGTAAAAAGGGGAAAAGCCGAGACATGCCTTTTCCCAAACGCATGCAGATATTCCAATAATTTGCCTTTGGTTTCCGACGTGAAAGTGCAGATAAATGCCGGGAGACTGTTCAAAACGGAGGGGGATAAGTCCCCCCCCCAGCTAACGTGCTGGGGGGGGGCGGTGTCCCCCCGTCCCCCCTGTGGCGACGCCCCTGGTAGGTACAGACTAGAGTGTACCATAAAAAGTACCGATTTTGAATTCGTGACAAGGAGAGAACTAGCAATTCCCGGGCATTAAAACCAATACCAAATGATAGCCTTGTCAATGCTATCTTTAATATTTTATTTGTAATCACCCACCATCATTTCAGTGTCCCTTGACACCAGTTACAGCACGTGCTCGAAGTGCCCTCATTTCCGTTCAAAACACAAAGTCGCCCTCTTCTTCATGTTGATAGCATTGTGCCGTTCAGCGTTGACAGTGACTGTCCTTACAGCGCCATTCTCGCACCAAAAGGGCCCGATTATGCCCTCGCTGCTGACCGCACACCAGGCTGTGCACCTCTCCGCGTACCCAATCTTCTGCAGTCGATGATATCTGGTCGTGATCCCGGGATCCGGACCAGATCCACCAGTTTTGCCGGGGTTGGGCTCTCCTTCAGAATGTCTTTCTCAGCATGAAGAACAGGGGTACATTGTGCTTGGAGCGTAAAGGGGGGGGGGCACTTTGAGCACGTGCTGTAACTGGTGTCAAGGGACACTGAAATGATGGTGGGGGATTACAAATAAAATATAAAAGATAGCATCGACAAGGCTATCTTTTGGTTTGGGTTTTAATGCCCGGGCATTGCTAGTTCTCTCGTTGTCACGAATTGAAAATAGGTACTTTTCTGCGACACCCTGTGACCTGTAAGGCAATACAAAGCAAAATAATGGCCACTAACGTGCAGCTGTTTGGCCAGCATATAATTAACACTAACGCATGGACAAATAAAGCTAATTACCTCGGCACATCCTCCTTCAAACAGCTTGGCACATCCTCCTTCCCTCTCACGACAATTCCAGAATGTCAAGAATCCCGTCCCGTTCACCTTCACCACCCTTCAGTGCTGTCCTTCAGCACTGTCCTTCAGTACGGTTCGATGTCGTAAGACCGCCTGCCTGTCCAGATAGCATCGCCCGCTCGGCTGACCGCTACGCAGCACGCGTGGCACGCGCACTGACCCCCGCCACGGGTGGCGCAAGGGCACACGTGTGACCGTCGCCGGGCCGAGATGCCGGCGCACGTGGCTACTCGGCGGATGGTCGATTGCGCCGTCCGCCCGGAGCAGTACAGTTCGACGCCGCCAGCGCCGCCGCCGCCGCCGCCACCCCGCCACCCCGCCACAAAGGTCAAGTTCAGCGGTCGGCCCGCCGACGGCCCCGGTCCCGTTATACACCCTGTTAGCCCAGAGTGGGGAGCGCGGGCCGCGCCGCTGCCGGTCGTTGACCCCGGCCAGCGCGCGGATCGACCAGCCCGCGCCGCTCGGGAGGGGCGGCGGAGGAGGAGTCCGCTGGACAGGCCGACCCGGCAGCCAGCCCACGCCCCCAAGACGCCGCTCTCCGAGGAGGGCTATTGAGCGATGAAGCGGCTCCAGACGGGGTGAAGCATCCCCAGGCCCCCTCCCTCCACCGCCACCGCTGCCGCTGCCTCCGTCGGGCCACGCTGGCCGGCCGGTTACGGCGGCGGCGCGACTGGCTGCCCGCCAGCGTGACGTACCTCTGTCGTCACTGTGACGTCACGCGGCGCCGCCGCGTAGCTCTTCCTCTCTCAGGGTCAGTGACACGCACGCGCTTCCGNTGGCGGCGCTGGCGGCGTCGAACTGTACTGCTCCGGGCGGACGGCGCAATCGACCATCCGCCGAGTAGCCACGTGCGCCGGCATCTCGGCCCGGCGACGGTCACACGTGTGCCCTTGCGCCACCCGTGGCGGGGGTCAGTGCGCGTGCCACGCGTGCTGCGTAGCGGTCAGCCGAGCGGGCGATGCTATCTGGACAGGCAGGCGGTCTTACGACATCGAACCGTACTGAAGGACAGTGCTGAAGGACAGCACTGAAGGGTGGTGAAGGTGAACGGGACGGGATTCTTGACATTCTGGAATTGTCGTGAGAGGGAAGGAGGATGTGCCAAGCTGTTTGAAGGAGGATGTGCCGAGGTAATTAGCTTTATTTGTCCATGCGTTAGTGTTAATTATATGCTGGCCAAACAGCTGCACGTTAGTGGCCATTATTTTGCTTTGTATTGCCTTACAGGTCACAGGGTGTCGCAGAAAAGTACCTATTTTCAATTCGTGACAACGAGAGAACTAGCAATGCCCGGGCATTAAAACCCAAACCAAAAGATAGCCTTGTCGATGCTATCTTTTATATTTTATTTGTAATCCCCCACCATCATTTCAGTGTCCCTTGACACCAGTTACAGCACGTGCTCAAAGTGCCCCCCCCCCTTTACGCTCCAAGCACAATGTACCCCTGTTCTTCATGCTGAGAAAGACATTCTGAAGGAGAGCCCAACCCCGGCAAAACTGGTGGATCTGGTCCGGATCCCGGGATCACGACCAGATATCATCGACTGCAGAAGATTGGGTACGCGGAGAGGTGCACAGCCTGGTGTGCGGTCAGCAGCGAGGGCATAATCGGGCCCTTTTGGTGCGAGAATGGCGCTGTAAGGACAGTCACTGTCAACGCTGAACGGCACAATGCTATCAACATGAAGAAGAGGGCGACTTTGTGTTTTGAACGGAAATGAGGGCACTTCGAGCACGTGCTGTAACTGGTGTCAAGGGACACTGAAATGATGGTGGGTGATTACAAATAAAATATTAAAGATAGCATTGACAAGGCTATCATTTGGTATTGGTTTTAATGCCCGGGAATTGCTAGTTCTCCTCGTTGCCAACGAATTGAAAATAGGTACTTTTCGCGAACACCCGTGACCTGTAGGCAATACAAAGCAAAATAATGGCCACTAACGTGCAGCATGTTTGGCCAGCATATAATTAACATTAACGCATGGAACAAATAAAGCCTAATTACCTCGGCACATCCTCCTTTCCAAACGAGCTTGCACATGCCTCCTTCCCTCCACGACAATTCCAGAATGTCAAATCCGGTCCGTTCAACTGCAACCACCCTTCAGTGCTGTCCTTCAGCACTGTCCTCAGTACGGTTCGATTCAGTAAGACCAAGCTGCCTGTCCAGATAGCATCCGCCACGCTAGGCTGACCGCTACGCAGCACGCGTGGCACGCCCCAACTGACCCCCGCACGGTGGCGCAAAGGCTCACGTGTGACCGTCGCCGGGCCGAGAGTGCCGGCGCACTGGCTACTCGGCGGATGGTCGTTGCGCCGTCCGCGGAGCAGTAACTTCGACCGGCCGCCAGCCCGCCGCGCGAACCTGGCGCCGCCCGCCGCCGCCGCCGCCGCCACCCCGCCACCCCGCCACAAAGGTCAAGTTCAGCGGTCGGCCCGCCGACGGCCCCGGTCCCGTTATACACCCTGTTAGCCCAGAGTGGGGAGCGCGGGCCGCGCCGCTGCCGGTCGTTGACCCCGGCCAGCGCGCGGATCGACCAGCCCGCGCCGCTCGGGAGGGGCGGCGGAGGAGGAGTCCGCTGGACAGGCCGACCCGGCAGCCAGCCCACGCCCCCAAGACGCCGCTCTCCGAGGAGGGCTATTGAGCGATGAAGCGGCTCCAGACGGGGTGAAGCATCCCCAGGCCCCCTCCCTCCACCGCCACCGCTGCCGCTGCCTCCGTCGGGCCACGCTGGCCGGCCGGTTACGGCGGCGGCGCGACTGGCTGCCCGCCAGCGTGACGTACCTCTGTCGTCACTGTGACGTCACGCGGCGCCGCCGCGTAGCTCTTCCTCTCTCAGGGTCAGTGACACGCACGCGCTTCCGCGCGCCCGGCAACACAACAAGGGGTGCGGCGCGACATGGAAGTAAACACGGTACAGTAACGGTACCGGCACAGAGAGGGGGAGTGGGTGTGTGTCATGGTCGGGTAGCGGGACCGGCACCGGGGGCGATCAGGGGCGTTGTCCTGGCCCGCCGCGCCGGCCCGTACTGCGCCGCTCGGCCGATCCCGCCCGCTCGGAGTCAACAACAGCAGCGGCTGGCGGCGCAAAGAGCGCTGTACCCTACCCGTTGACCGATGGCCTCTCGCCAGCCGCCGTCGCTTTCGACACGACGGTGCCGACGTCCGCTACGATGCCGGCGGCGCTGCCTGACAACCGGCGGCGGCGGCGGCGGGCGGAGTGAGGTCAATGACACGGTCTGTCCCACGACCAGCCATCGCCGGCCGGCCGGCCAGCCGTCGTCCCTGCTGATCGTTCATGGCCGAGTGCCTTGTCACGCAGTGACGTGTCCGAGCAATCGCCGCCGTGCACGGTCCGTCATGTCTGGTGGCCGATCGGGAAGATAGGAACAACACCACCACCGCCGCCGCCGCCGCCGCCGCCGCTGCTGCCTGCAGGCGCGTGTGTTTGACCTCAGCAAAGCGCAGCGACCCCACGCCCGACCGTTGCACCATAGAGCACACAATGGCACCCGGCGAGTGCCAGCGATCGGGGGCGGCGGATTTAGGTTAACGAGGTGCTAGAAATGTTTGCATGGTGGGCACTGGTTAATAACAAAGGAGTGGAATACGCGAAATGCAGCAATTTACCTGTTTGGGTATCGTGACTATTGCGCAATCCTGATATCGTGTGGATATCGTGCAACACTTTGTATATCAAGCAATGCACGATTTCTTCATGGCACTTATTTTTGTCCGCGTTTATATCACCCTTTATCGATTGGGTTTGGATTTATATCGACTTTAAAATTATGGATAACAATCTTTCAACATATCGTAACACGGTATGTTGCCATTCGTTTTCACCGCTGTAGCAGCACATACCAATGACTCTAGTGTGTGAAAAGGAAAAGAAACGGTGGTCTGCGCGTCGAGCTGGATCCCACGTTCCAATGGCGCCCTGGTCCGGGGGCAGCGACCCAGGAAGTGGGAAAACAGCCCCACCACGCGGCGACACCGGCTGAAGAAAGTCTCCTCAGCCGGGCGTGCCACTGCAGCACGGCTAACACGGCTTACGGCGCCCATGGCTCAGTACGGTGCGTTCACCTGGGCTGCGACAGCCACGGCGAGAAGCCAACCGTGTGACAGTTCTGTGACGCCCCCGGGGGTGGAACGGTCAGAATCTGGACACATCGTGCTGGGGAAAATATCGGGGGATGATGCAGACAGCGACCCCGCGGGAGACAGACCGGGGGACCTCCTGACCGGCGATGGGCCGAGCAGACCGGAATCTCCTGATTCGAGGATGACCGGGCTGGCAGGAGGAGCCTCCTGACCCGAGAATGGCCCGGACAAACCGGAGCCTCGTCCGACATTGGCTGGGAGCTGGCGGACCGGGCATACCGGTCCTGCTCACTCTGGGTCACCAGCGTGACCTCAAGGAGTGCCAACCAGAACTATCCAGGGTTTACTCGTGTCTACCAGTGTCTACTGGTGTCTTAAACCCGGGAAAGCACTACAGGATCGGTCGAACCAGCCCATACCGCCCCGGCGCTGGCACGGTCCGTCGGCGCAGCAGTCGGCGCAGCACACTCGTCCCGTCCCGTCCCGTCCCGTCCCATTTCACTGTCTGTCCCCCGGGCATGCAGATTCAGGGTTGGGGCCAGCGTTGCCTCTAAAAGAAAGCTATGTCATGGACAATAAAACGTTGAACCCGACCTCAATAGGACGGGCTTTCACCGAGACGTAGGAGGAAGAGTAAAATTGGCATTGGTGAAAGTAGTCTCGGCCAGTTTTTCCGGGCTCTGCGCAGCTGGACAAAACGAAGCGCGTCACGCGGCCGGCCATGGGCTCCCCGGGCCTGAGGGACCCGACGGACCCTCGCGACCCTCCGTTGGTCGAAATGGGAACATGACCAGCAGACAGGGGCTCACTGGGGTTCCGAGTGCTCGGGCACCTGTGACGTCACACCTCCCAGCTCCTGGCCCCGCGGGGCGACAGTACGGTCCGATAAGTAGGGCAGCGGCATGGCTCGGCCGCACATAAAAACTGGTCCCCGGTCCCGCTCAGGCGGGCCATCAGGTCGAGGGGAGGGGGGGGGGGGTTCTGAGTGACACACACCCGGACACGCCTCGACAGGAAGCGGGGTCAGCCAGGTGAAGGGCTCCACGAAATCGAATGCGTCACACACTCATCGTATGGGTCAGGAGTGGTGAGGTCAATGACCTGTTTCACGTAACTTCCCGGGTACATGACAGGGTCAGAACCTATGTAATGTCACGTTGACAAACTGTTTCGAAATGTTCTAACAATGTTGCCTTGCAGCAAATTGAATGCGGTATTTGTTATGCCGCACGGTGTTACATAAAGCTCATACTCTTGACAAAACAAAAGTTTCGCATACATGAATAGTGAGCACGTAGACGTAGTGCGCACGCTATCCAGTTTTGCTGTGACACACGGGTAAGACACGGCGGCGGTTAGAGACCGGGATGTCTAACGGTTGAGTCGCAATGGGAGTTGACGTAATCGCGAAAACATAAGGTCAATGCGGCAATTTGCAGAAGCGTGTGCTGGCTGCGCCACCACACCAGTGAATATCTGATGTTGACCAGCTGCAGCAAAAATGACATAAGGTGTTGACATTCTAGTTAGGTGCAGGTACGAAGTCAAAGAACTTCACTTCGTGCTCGGTGAAAGCTTTCCAGGCGGAACAATATTGCGTTACCGCCATTGTTTCTCATCTATAACTAAGTACGTATCTGGCTATGCTATAAGTAACAAAGCAAGATTTCTCTCCGTAGCTGGCGAAACTCTAATCAAGTGGTTTCAATGCCCGTTTCTGTCTGCTAGTTCCTCTACACTCGAATGAATTATTAACGTGACATAAATTCTGGCATATTTGCCAATACGGAAACGTATTTACATAAGGTGCTCGACCATACAAGCTCTGCTATCAACGAGGGTAATCACTAGTAATCACTAGCCGCTTTCACGAGATTCGGGGCACATGAACCTAAACAACTCGCATCACTCTGCTCCACTTTCGGTCTCTCTTTGAAGCCGCCGCCGCGCTTTCAGCTAAAAATCATCCTCGCCTAGTCAGTAGTCACGGCCAAGGGTGCTGCTCGGTTACATTAACAAACACAGCTTTTTACTGAGTCACTCCACCCGCGTCTGTCCAAGAACACCACGTGACGTCTCCCTACCCTAGCCTGAGTCAGCCAGAACTCCTGACACCTCCCCTGGCCTGAGGAGAGTCGGACTGAGCCCCGGAAAAATATCCCACCTTGTTTGTTCAGCAGGAGCGTCGTTACAAAATTTGGAGTGGGTGGAGGGACAGCCAGGTGGTCGCCTCCCGCGCTGCAAGGGCTAATGTTTAAATCCTACTAATCTAGGGGGCGGAGCGATCCTGGGGGCGGGCCCTCAGACTCCCCCCGCAGCGACACCCCTTCAGTTCAGATACCTGGTTCCCGTCTCGACTCGGTCCATGACACCCAGCCACAGCCGGTGGCGGGCTGACGGCGCGGCCAGTGACCTCCCGTTAGATTCCCGCCCGCCGCCGCCGACTCCGTCGTCATCGGCCGCTCCGGAGAAAGTGAAACGTCGGTCGTCGGCCGCGGCGGGGTCGTCGGCCGCGGCGGCGCGCTGCGTAAAAAGTGAAACGGTCGCTGCGGCCATGGCGGCTGCGACCGGAGTACAGTTTCACCGCCTGCCAGGGCGATACCTCCCCGCCGGCAGGCCGCCGCCGCCGCCGCCGCTTTCTACTCGCTGTCGCTGCCGGTTCCGTGTTCCTGATGCGGCCGAGGCTTGACCGCTGCCTTGGGTCGGTCGGCGGGGGGGCGGGGGGGGGGGATTGCAAGGGCGCAGCTGGCCGTCGTAACGTGATCTTGGAACAGATTGTGATGTACCAGAAACGGAAGAGAACGCAACCTGGTAGCTCTCCCAGTGTTGGCTGAAGGTTATGCTTGTCGGTGGCCTTTCACAGGGCAACAAAGGGTCGACAGATGTCACAAAAAGAGCACGAGCCCTGACACGGAGTGTACTTTGGCCAGAGCGGAGCCGAATGTCTAAACAAGAGCTGTGATTCATAAATCGTAAATATTCATTGTTGTTTGCGGTGATTCGGTGAATATCACAAACAACGGCGTAACGACACATGCATAGCATACGAATTAGACAGTGCAACATACTTTGAATATAAATATGCAACTATTACTCAATTTAATTGAAAATGTGACATTATTCAGCATCACTTTATCAGCATACAGGTGCAGCAAAAAATCAGTCAGCGACATAAATGAACGCTCCGAACAGTCATTGCACGATATCGTTAATGGCGCTCACCTGTTGGGAACGAGCTGTTAAGTGCTGTGAGCGCCTCTGGAACCCTCCAGTGAACGACTGGGTGCTTACCTGTAACAGAAAGGGCAGCGGATAACGGACAGTGTTCACACACACACACACAGGTTCAGTGACGGCACGAAAACGAAACGACATAACTTCCAAAGCGCGCGTTGGCTTGTGTTTTCGTTTAAGAACATACCGTCAATAATGCAAATGTGGCTGACCGGATGAGTTTTTAATCCAAAACACTGTATGCGCTGAAGAATACATTACCTTGATGGCTAACAGCAACGATGATATTTAATAACGAGATATTCTCGCGCATGTAAAATGTGATCTCCTTTACGCTAGAGTTGCGGCGCAGACAAGTGAAGCAACCAACTTCAGCTGCTCCCAGTCCCATATCTTCTCGACATAGCACCCCCTGCACCCCCATAAAATCCCTCCCTTTCCGCTCCTCCGCATTAAATCCCACGCAAACTCCCAAAATAGCCGCAGGCAGGCGACGACCCGGTGCAATACCCATTCGGGTCGTGCTGGGGCGTCGGTCTTGTCATTATGTGCCTCCCGCCAGATGGCTCGGCATCTCGCGCGTCACTGATGCTGCCGCCGCCCGCGCGGGGGCGCCACCGAAGGCTACCCTCGCCGCGCCGGCGCTGCACGAGGCATTTCCGGCGCACTCACGAGCCTTGGCCGTCGGACAAAAACGCGCCGTGGACGCCGCATCGCAATGTGCCGCGTTTCCTCCCTAACGGTCCACAGTCATTATGGGCGGGCAGGGACGCGGGGCGGGGCTGAACCGCTTCGGAGCAACCATCCGGAGGGTCAGGAGTCACGGGAGACCACAGGAGACAAAAGGAGACAAGAGGAGACCAGAAACACGAAGAAATTCAGGGAGACAGAGAAGACACGGGAGATCACAGGGAGGCATGAGGAGATTTAAGTAGACAGAAAATACACGAGGAGGCGCCTTCCCGACCAGCGGGCCGCTGCGCTATGGCAGAGAAGAGCTGGAGCTGGAACTGAAGACGGGGCCGGGCCGGGCAACAGTTCGCTGTGCTGAGGGCTGTGGCACACTTTTCTCGAGTTTTTCGAGCGCTAGCGCCGCCAGGATCGCTGCAATCAATCTGGCCGATTTCTCGAGTTCAGGATGATCTACCAATTAGCGGCGCTTCTGTGGCGTTTTTATGGGCCTACTATGTAGGCCACCGCTGATGGTGGATTACTGTAGGCAGGCGCAAAAACGACAGGGCAAAAAGAGAGGCCGCAGGTTTTGTCGAGCATGTGCGGACCAGGTGGGCTTTGTTTGAGCTCGTGCCAGAACTTGGCCACAATGTGGCACATGCTCGATGCAACCGTTCGTTTGTTCTATGCCCCCTCTATCTTTATATTATTTCTCTTTCCGGGATCTCATCTTATCAAAAAAGGTCTTAGCTGCTAAGACCGTTTTTTCCGTGACAGCATGTGTCATAATCCCGAAATGCCTTGAGGACGAAGGAGTCATTCGTATTCTGTTTGCGCGTCATCTATTGGCCCGATTCATGATTTAATCAATTTGGAGTGAGAAACTAAAAAGACGGCGTACCTACCCATCAGTTCAGACCCGGACACTCATAAAAAACTCGGATCGGTGTTCGGCGTCGGACTTGGGCCGAAAGTGGAGCACGGCGTGGTTGGGGACATTGCACCCTAACCGGTACCCCGGCGATCAAGACGCGTTTTCACACAAGAGGCTCGTTCAGGGCACAATGAGAAAGAAGACCTCTCCAGACGCTGCTGGGGAGCACGCATTAACGGCATGTTCTTCGTCTCGCTGTGCGGCCCGCTGTGAAGTAATAGACCGACAGGGAGGAGCCGGAAGTCAGTCAGCGGGGAGCTGTGCACTGTGCAGCTGCACAAGGCCGGGCGGTGGGCGGCACCCGCTCGTGCAGCCAGGGTGACCCGGTCTAGTGGCCGGGTCCAGCGGTCTACCGGCGCACCGGCCGGCCAGGTCAAGGCGAGCGCAGCAGGCGGAAGGCCAACCGACCAGCCAGCCGGCCTGCAACACCACCGGCCACCCGTCCACCCCACAGATGACGCGTAGACAAGGCGACAGGCCAACCGCGCACTGGTCGGACCCAGCCGGGACGGGCTCAATGCCGGGCTCACTGGAGTCGCCCACTGAGGTCATCTAGAGAGCGACGGGGCCCCGCGCGGTGCGTCGAGGTCGGTTTACCGGACAATCTCCACTGACATCGCGGTATGTTAATGAGGAGTCTGATACGGCAAGGTCACGGTCAGGCCTCAGTCACGTGACAGGCACCATTGCACGCGGTGCACGGTATAATGTATCACCAGCATGCCACCAACAATACTCGTGTTTGACCTTGAGTGATACTATCCATGTGGCGATTGCTCCATGTTATCGTGACCGTATAAGCGCTCACAATAAACTTGTAGCATTGAGGAAGAATATCCAGCAGTCGCGACCACACCAATCTTGCGCGCAACCAGCAGCATGACGGCAAAACTCGTACCTTCACCTCATGCAACGTCTGCAACGCGGCCATTCGACCTATCCGTGGTTATCGGTTAAAAGGAAACCATTCTCTCTAGGCTGATGTGTCACTAGCCAAACATAACCTCTAAACTCAACAGATACGGTGCCCCGCCCGTCACTGATAATCCCGTTCAGACGAAGCCTTGGTGGCTATCGGTGAGCTGAGCGTGGCTTGTCGGTGTTTTACCCGCGGCTCGGACGGCCAATGATAACGACGGGGAGCCATCAGACCACTCGACGCGGCTGGCGGCGGGGCACCGGGTCAACATTGCAGACACTGCAGGCTATAAACTGCAGGCAAGTTGCTGGGCGCCCCTCTGTCTGATCGGTGGTCTGGCTGTCTGGCTGACTGGCTGACTGTCTGGCTGACTGACTAGCTGACTGACGGACTGACTGACTGACCGTCTCCAGACGCCCATGACTGACTGAAAACAGGCACCACAGCGCCACAGCCGAGATCGGGTCGATCAGATTCCACCTGACCTTCCCAGCAGCGATTCAGAGTGTCGGGCTGACTGCCTGGCTCACTAAACAGCGTCATCACCCAGCTCACTGATTTGCATTTGCACCTCCCAAGGCCGGCTCCACCCTGCCCCCCCCCCCTCCCAGCGGGGCTGGATGGCGGGATGTCGGGCGCTCCTACCACGCAGAGCACGCATACCTGAGAGCGTGAGGGCAGCGTGACCGCACGCAAAACACCACTGACGACTGCTGACGACCGCGAGCGGCCGCCAAGACGGCCACAAAGACGGCCACAAAGACGGTGGCGAGGCCTCGGCACGGCCCAGCCCTGCGTCACCATGTTACGCCCGGCTACACCGGCCCACACCTGTTTGGGAACCACGCCGGGTCACACTCCAGTCCACGCTCGCACCCCGCGGCCGGGCCCTGCGCCCCGTGCCTCGGGCCGGACCCGGGCTACACCAGCCAAATCAGGGTGCGTCCCTGTGGCGGTTTGGAGAAGCGAGACGCGGTCTGTGGCCTGGCGAGACGAACCAGGCCGTTCGGACCGGATGTCACAGCCCAAAGGGCTCCACTAGCCGTGTCACCAAGCGCCACCGCCGCCGCCGCCGCCTCTGTTTGCAGGGAGCGGCGGCTGGACCTTGGGCTGTACAAGGTGGGTCGGTGGCCCGTCATGGTCACACCAGGCGACGATGAACTTGAAAGGTCAGCCGCCGCCGCGCCCGCTGTCGCAACGTGCCGTTGCTATGGAAACGGACCCATGGCGCCAGCGGTGCCGCGTTGGAGAGGCGCACGTGCATTGCGCAATGCGCACGGCGTGCTACGCTGTGGGAGGCCGTCCAGGTGCAGGTGTATACGGCGCACGCCGTACGGCGCGTGGCGTGGGTGCGTCGGCGTGTTCCTGACCGAGACGGGACTCCATCGGTTCAGTCTACTGGGAAATTACGCATTACGGCTGACGCAGTTGAGAACGTCCGGCAATGCCATTATCAGTCAGAAAATGGCGCAGTTGGACCCTCCCGATAAACCTCGACCCTTCGCCGCTGAAAGGACCGAGAATATAAGCGTGGCTCTTACATAACCACCACCCACTCGACGGGTCACCAACTACGCACGTTCTCGAAGCGTCTCGCCTCGTCCCGAGGGTCGCTGTTGGCCATCCCCACTGGTGGATCCAGGGGGGAATTTAGAGCCAGTGTCTCCACCTCCGCTACAGAGACTCTAGAAACCAAATGACTGGAGCCAGCTACCACTTGTTTGCACGCCCCCCCCCCACGATCAAACAACTATTGACGCGATGCCAACGCTATCCCATCTCGCCTCAACAACTTTTTAAATAAAACAGCTACCACTTGGATCCCCCCTCCAATCCTACGGCTAAGATCCGCCAGTGTCCCTCCCTCCCCCTGCTTTCCCAGCGTGCACGCACACCCAGGGACAAAAACGGTGGCGCCGCGCTCACAAAGAGGGCTGCGTCGCCCAGCTCTCCGACCAGGAAGCGCCGGCTGAGACCCGGCGATGACTCGACAGAGCGACGCTGTTTGTCTGTTTGTCTGTTTGCCGCTGTGTGTCGCTGTTTGTCCGATTGCGTGCGAAAACAGCCGGGCCCCGCAGAGAACACGTCCCGCGATATGTCCCTGCAGGGATAGTGAGACGGCGGTCGGTCCCTGCAGGCAGGGAGCTGAGGCGGCTCTGTCTGTCCCTGAAGGGCCACTTGGAAGGGGGCGCCGGTGCTGGGAGGGAGCGGTGATGCCGGGGCTTCTCGAGTTGGCAGAACGTGGTGCTCGACTGGGTGAAGTGGGAACGTCACCGGCAAGTGTAAGTGTTGTTTTGTATAAAAATGGAAATCAATTAATTACGAGTGAAATCAGAAATGCAATGAGAGATTCTTCCCGAGTATCTAGAAATCCAAATCAGTTACAAGATCTGTTCATCCGATTCCCTAAATCAGAACTTAAGCATTCTTGAAAGAGCTGAAACACTCATTCCGAATACCAACAACACCATTCCCACCACCACCCACCACCCCCAGCTCGGCGCCCCCGCTGCCCGCCCCCGCTGCTCCGCCCCGGTCGCCACCGCTCCGGCGTCGGAGGCGTCGCCGGATGCGCGAGTACGCTCCTCGTTCATTCACAGCATGACGCTCGAATTCAGCAGCCTTGAGCGCGAGTACGGCCATGAGTTGTCGGCGGGCGACGGCGGGCCTTGAACTAGAAATCCGTCACTTCTACTACAGGCGCGTCGCGTCTCGGAAGCGACGACTTTACAGTCTTGCCCGGATACAGGAGGAGGATTCATAGAAGACGGCTGCTGGCTACTAGGAAGTGGTTTGAACGAGGGACTGTGTACGTTTAGGTACGAAGTGAAGTGTAGCGATCAGTTGGGATACTGCAGAGCGCTGGCCAGTGGCCACACCACAGATGCTGTTGGCGTGAGCCGTGAAGCTGGTGGGCATGGCGCAGAAGCCACGACAGGAAGGGGCAGACCAAGGCGATATATGGGCAGACCACATTTCATAAAATTCGCAACAAAGGACAACCTTCTACTCAACATCAAAGCAGGCAGGTGTGAGACAGGCAGTGGAGGAGTAGCTTTGATCGGCGATGAGTGAGCAGAAGGATCAACAAAAACGATGCAGCCGTGCCCGTGACACAATTGGGGCTGCAGAAACAGTAAAATAACACGTTTTTGCGTGGAAAACATTTGCAACCGCAAACCTTGGAAGTTGGAGCATTTGGCTCAAAACCGCCTTATTCACTTCGGTGTTGTTTCGATCGACCAATTACACATTGATATCCTTTGTTCACAGCTGCTCGGCAGCCAGGCCGAGCAGCTGTTCACCGAAGTTCACCGAGGTCTTGTCACGCTCGTTCACCGAGGTTTGAAGTAAGAGCCCCAGCGGCAGACAGCCGGCCGGTAACGCCGCCACCGCGCCAGCCTGCCGGCCGGTAACGCCGCCACCGCGCCAGCCTGCCGCACCACCGCCGTCTCGCCACTGAACAATAGCCTTTCCTCCCCCTAAAACGACCAACAAAAAATCACAAGAAAGCAAATCATTCGCGTGGTGCCAGGTGTGCATTTTTTGCGCCATGGCGGCGGAACCCTCTCACGACGTCTGCCATAAAAGGGAAAGTCAGACGGTCTTAGCGGTCCAGACATTGAGCTATTTATGCCGTCCGTCGGCGCGGCGGCGGCGCGGCGGCGCGGCAGGGCCGGACGGGTTACGATGTTGTAACACTCGCCGACACTCGCCGACTGGTGGTAGGCGGATCTCGGGGACCGGTGCAGAAGCTGGGGACATTTGTCAGCGGCATGGAGGCTCATGGCTGACAGTTTTATGGGGGCGCTAATCGTCGGACAGAGCTGAATAGTTCCTACGGGGACAGACGAGGCGGAGACGGCGGACGGACCCCGTCAGACGGGGATCGGAGCCGCATTCGATGGACACCTGCGGTTTGGGGCCCCGGTTTGGGGCCCTTCCGTCGGCCCTTCTTTGAGGTATGGCACCGCGTGCCAGGCGAATGAACGGGGTGATAAGGAATTGCTGGAGCCTTTCGGAGCTCTGCAGACCAAAACTGGTTTTTGCTTCGTCTTAACTTCAAATAGAACTCGGACGATGTTATGTTGTAAACTTATGAAAACGCCAGGTCTCTATCCATTATTGCGCGTTAAAACAGTTTCAGTTCGGGAATGAACAAAAACCATGTTCAGCAAACTGGGTCAGATTATCCTGTCATATGTCTTTGCAGCTGGCTAAATCAAATTGTTCGGCTCTGTGTGTCTGCTTTATTCATAACAGGATGCATGTTTATGATAATATCGCACATAACAAGTCAGAAATGACCTCAAAAGGGCACAATGTTTTATCACAGCGTACACGAATTGTTTCCAGTGGGTGATTCTGTGTTTGCAGGTTTCGTTTCAGGTAGCATGATGTGATAACTATCTAGCATTATATTTCGATGTTCAACCGAGGTCATCGTACAACTCAGTGTATTGTGACAGCTCGGGGCAGGCAGGTAGCCAGTATTTGTATCAGGGGAGTGGTGGGGGCAACTAAGTCGGTGGAAGAATCAAATTCGCTCCTCAGCCAATGTTGTTGACCAGGAGGAGGGGGGATAGGGTCGGATCTTCAGACAATTCCATTATATTTACTACGTCCCTGGCTCAGTGTACTGTAACAGCTCAGTGTAGCCTGTAGGCATACAACATGCCTTGAACGCTTACCAAACCATTCCATAAATAAGCTTTGTAAACGCATTAAGCCATACCTACAGTAAATAATCATTACATCAAGCGACTTCCGCTCAAACCGTCAGAAATAGAGCTAGGTTAGCAATTATCTGATTCTGAATTGATGACGTCGATCGATCAAGAGCGATCCTTACAACGTATAGAGATCAGATCCACGTGTAAAAGCGAACGCAGCTGACAAAAAGTGGTGCGCCGTAGTAGGACAGCGATATCTCTGCTCAGCGATATCAGGACTGGACAGCGATATCTCTGCTCTTATTCGAGTTCCGAGTACCACACCGATAGTCCTGAGCTGCGATTTCGCCCACAAAGACGGAGGAGCTCAACTCCGGAGTCATCCTACCGTCTAGAGAGAGAGAGGGGAGGAGGGAGAGAGGAAGAAGGAGAAACAGAAAGAGAGAGGGAGGGAGAGGGAGGGTTGCCTTGTGCCGCGCGAAGGCCGCATTTTGCAGCAGTTTTTCTGCCCAGTTGAGAAACAACACATTCGGCCAGCTGCGCCCGGACGAGGAGGGCGAAACAGGCCAGATCGCCCGAGGTCAGATCGCCGGACAGCCGGCCGGTGACGTTGCCGTACGGCATGCAGTGTGGAGGACCACAGTGGACTCAAAGAGTACCTGTCATTGTCTCGAATAAATGGGTTCATTGGGTCACAGATGGCAACAGATAGCCTCACAGGGCCTCATTGGGTCTCAAGAGGGCCGTCGAGAACCCCGGTAATTTCAATAGGCATCGGAAGACTTAAGAGCCTCCAGAACAGTAACGCATAGAGGACGACAAAAGTTACAGAAAATCACCGGCGTTGTAGAGCCACCGAGGTCTGCGGGACACGTCAGAGCCGCTGCCACGGTGTCGGTGTCGGTGTCGGGCGGTGCCACTGAAGTGTCCTTCGCGCGGGCGGAGCCGGCGTCACGCTGGCCGTCCAGCGCGCCACAAACACCAGCATGTTGCACGCGCCAAACTGGGCCACCGTCGACAAAAAGTGGCGCACTTCCGACACGGCGCAATGGCCGGCAAGGCCAGCGCATGTCAGGCGGTTCGCGGCAAAAACGGCGCGGTGCGGCGGCGCGCGACCACCGGCTGCACCGACTCGGCTGCCGCCACCCACCTCCGCTGCCCTCCTCCGCTGCCGCCACCCTCCTCTGCACCGTCATCTCGGCCGCCACTTCCGGCCGAGGCCCGGTGCCACGCACATTCCGGAAGCGTCGCGGTGTCGGGACACGCGATCGATTCTCGGCAGCGGCGGGCTCCGTGGGGTGGGATGACACGCGCCTCCCCACCGCGGCTGGCACCGGGTCAATAGTGCCGAGTGCTGGCACCCCCCCCCCCTCCCTCCGCCACCACGCACCACGTCATCCCGTTAGGAGCCGCCCTGGATACGCCGTCGCTCCCCTGCCGTTCTGGCGGGCCTGCCTCCCCCTAGTCAGCGCCGCCGAGTGCGTCGTAGGGCCGGGAGCGGAGATTACACGTTCGACGCAGCGCACCTACGCAGTAGCTCCCGACTCCCGTCGATTGCAGACATTCGGCACACGCTCATGAATCAACATCGGTGGCATCAGTTGCAACGCACAGCCATGGTTAGTCGAACATCTGACTCTCGAAAAACGGTCAATAGTTATAAACTGCAATGAAACCAAACCAATACACGCAGCATAACTAGCAGCAGATTCAGCCTCAGAGTCCAGAGACTATCGTCATGGCTACAAGAGATGTGAATATACCGAAGGGCAGTTGTGAATATACCGCTGTTCGCGACTTCCCTAAAAACACATACCTATATATGAATTACGAATATGCTTCGGCAAGTCCAGCTCACAATATTTCCATGGGCTGAAACTGACAGACTATAGGCAGACAAGAAAAACAAATACAACGCCGAAAATAGCCACGGCTGGTTGAAGTAAAAGCAATCAAGATGCCGACATGTGCGTGTTGCGAAGGCAGCATATAGCCTTGCCGTGCGCGCGTCGGCCCCGAGAGCAGCTGGCTGGCGCGCGAGGCCAGCGATCACTGCAAAAACGCACCCGGCTATTCACGACAAACCAGGAAACCTTTTTGCTCACGAATCATGAAGGAATAAACAAGTCAAGGGTTGCAGGTCGCCGCCGGGGAGCTGGGTACGTGAGGCTCAGATGGGAGCGCAAGGTCGAGTCGAGGCAGGCGGTTTCGCGGGGTCAGACGGCGCCAGCCCGACAATCTAGTCTTGTTAGGCTGCCTGGTAGGATTCTAGCCTGGCCAGGGTCACGTTATGTTGAGTCGTGCATCAGGTCAGGCTAGGCCAGGCAGTTCTGAATTGGGCTGGGCCGGGCAGTTCTGGGTTGGGCTGGGTCGTGTTGCTTTAATTCAGGCGTTGGTCGAGTCGGCGATCGTGCCAGCCGGTTGGGTCACGCCGCGACCCTCCAACCCTCCGACCCTTCGACCCTTCCACCCTCCCTCTGACCGCAGTAACGGGACCGGCAGCGGGCCACGCAGGAAAAACGCCCAGCGGCGGCGGGCGGCGGGCGGCGGGCGGCGGGCGGCGGGCGGCGGGCGGCGGGCAGCGGGCAGCGGGCAGCGGGCGGTGGGCGGTCGGGCGGCCGGCTGGCGGCGGCGGCGGCGGCCCGGTGGCCTACTTGCGGCGGCCGGCTCGGAGGTCGGCCGTTCCCCCCGCGCGGCACGGCCGCTGCGGCCACCACCACCGGCGGCGTTCAGCTGTGCTGCTCAGAAAGACGCGGCGCACCGCCGCCAGATAGCGCCAGGATCGCCGCGTCGCCGGGGCCGGGGCCGGCGGAGCTCACAGAGTACGAGCTGCTGGGCCAGCCCCGTGACCGCCACGACCGCCGACAACGACATCGTACGGCCGGGGGAGGCAGGGAGGGACAGGGATGCTCATGCAGGAACGTCACGAAGAGAGCGGGGGGGAGCAATGCAACTTTTATCTCGTCTTGAGAGAACCACACCCAACCCCCGGGATTTGTTTTCCTCGTCTTGACGAATCTTTTGTCATCATGTTTTACTCACTAAGCAAGATCATATTTCAGCACACAAATTTGCCGAACAGTGGGATGGGGGCATGATCCACCCATCTGCGTTCCTACGCCTATGGGCAGAGGACCGGCCGCCGCCCCCGCCCCCGCCCGCGGACGGTGGAAACGTCCCACGATGGCCGTACACGGAGGACGATCGATGCAGCTCTCGAAAGCTACTACGCTGCGGAATTCCCCGTGAGTCAAACCGCCGACAGCAACCTCTCGGAAGTCGGGACGGCTCTGAATGGGACACATCTACGAAGAGATTAGAGAGACCTCTCATTCCTAAAACTAACCACACTTAAGCAATAGTAATCAACCTCCCTTCGACTCACTGAGAAAAATGGCTCCTGCAGCCTGCTCATAATGAGCCAATGAGATAGGATAGTAAGCTCCCCGCAGTTGGCAATTTCTGGTGAACTCCATTCAAACCACGTTGGCAGCGGAAACCGATACAGCTCAGCGGGAGCCGTTCTGCCGACTGGGCCACGGCGACTCCTCGGACAGCCCGGATACAGGGCAGACGGCCGCTCACAGCCGTTGAAAATAGCGCACAGGCTACGTCATGGCCCGGACTTTGAGCCTGCGCGCCGCCGTGGCTGCAGCGGGCCGCGTCGGGGGGGGGAGGATCACCAGCCGCCCCGTCCTGCAGGACTGCACTGCTCTTCAAACTCAAACAGCTCTGCTCTCACGACATGCAGCAGTGCTCGGAGCCTCGGATCAGGAACGCCAGCCACACATCCAGCGGTGATGCGAAGGCACCGCTCGCGAGACGCGCTCGAACACCACTCACACGCTCGAACACCTCGCACACCTCTCGAACTGTCTCGCACTGACCTCCGACCTGTCCCGCGCTAACTGATGGCCCGTCTTCAGCCGGTCGGACGCCGGTGCCAGCTGAGCGGCCGACTGGCCCGCCTGCTCTCTGACCCCGTGACCCCGGCCGAGCGTGGCTGACCTGAACCGGAGCCGACCCGCGCTGGCCGCTGCTGCTGGGGTTAACGTCCTCATACGTCGGCCGCTAGGTCAACCGGCGCGGCGGGCATGTGGAGGTGGACATGGGGGTGGACTGGAGGTGGGATATGTATGTAGTGCAACCTACAATCTGCATACAACGGGACAGCGCAATGGTATGGTACAATCGTTGACCTCTGTACGGGTACAACGGTCACAGGGGACAACAGCGACAGTGGGACATTATAGTTTTCAGCTAGTGTGGTGTTACGGTGAAGCGACTGTTCTGGGTTAGAGGATGAGATAGCTTACGCTGCGCCGGTGGATGTGTTCCTGGCAATGAGAAAGACATGAGACTAAACGCGGAAAACGGAAGCAGCAGCGCAGCAACAGCGGCTCCATAGATTGCATAATATACTGCAAAGCCGAGACGGCGAATGGAAGGAAATGACCCAATCATTGGATGCTTTGATGTCGCCAGATCCCGGACGGACCCCACACTCCCGAGCAGTATGCATACATTTGTTTATAGTTATTACGTTGTCCATACTCCCTACCGACCTCAGGGGAGAGGGCGCTACGGTGGGAAAAGTGGAATATACACAGAAAAGTGGAAAAGCAAAAGGTTATTTTACTTGAGTCTTTAAGAGTTCACGAGTCCATAAACTCGTGATTTCATGACTTCTCTCTTGAGTTTAGACACATCAACCATCAACATGTTCACGTCATGGCATTGGCGTCGCATATTGAATTCCCCGCAGCAGGCAGCACCTCACAAGTGTCCCACACATTTGAGGCGTAGTACGTTGAAAACACGAATTAGCGAGCCCGCCGTCTGCCGTTTGGTCTTAACCTCACCTGGTGCATACCGCGCCAGCGTCTCGTCCGAGTGCAGCTCTCCAGGCCGCTGTAGCTTGATGTATCCCTCCATAGTCTCTCCGGGACCCACCACAGCACGCTCTCCACAACCGTCCTCCGTCGTCCACATGTACGGCACGTCCCGCTCTGACCGGCGGCCGGTGAGCGCGCGCCGTCCGCTCGCCCGGGTTCACTGTCCGCGCGCCTCGCCTCCCACTAGGTCACTGGGCTCTGAGCAGGTGAGTCGGTCTGCCGCCGCCGCTCCACCACAGCCCGCCGCGCGCCGCGCTCACAGCAGAAGTGGGGCAGCGGCACGGCCGGCCGCCGCCGCCGCCGCCGCCGCGCCGCCGAGCCGCCCGCCAGTGACGTCATAAGGTCACACACAGCGCGTGACGTCACGGCGACTGACACGGCTCCCGACCTGCCCCACGCACCAACTTTCCCGTGAGTGTCGACGTCGGCGGTAGTTGGCGGGGGCGGCCGTGTCGGTGACAGGTCACGGGCGGGGCGGGGCGGGGGCGGGGGCGGGCGGTCAGCGGGTCCGCCCTCGGCGGTGGGTAAAAATACACCGCCGGCGCGGCGGTGACCTATGACGGGCGGACCGCGGCGGAGCATCCGGCGGCCATCTGCGGCCCGCTTCTGACTGAGATCACCCAGTGCAGTGCAGGCAGGGCCAGCTAGCGGCCGAATTTCACCGCTCTGCACCAGTGACCCTGAGTTCAACATTAGTCATAGGGTGGACTGGACGCGTCCGGCGCGGCATTTTTGGACCGGGCCCAGTTCGAAGACCATGGCTAACTAAGACGGCACCTGATCGGCTGACTGGCTGTGTTGGCAGCGATCTAAGGCCGCTGAGTGTGCTGCACACCTGTGAGCTGTGACTCGGCACTGGAACGCTGGCCCCGCTCCCAGTGCCGTCAGTCAGTCAGCGGGGTCTGGCACGCCAGCAGCCGAGCCAGTCAGCGGGGCCTGGCACGCCAGCAGCCAAGCCAGTCAGCGGGGCCTGGCGCGCCAGCAGCCGAGCCAGTCAGCGGGGCCTGGGCCGCCAGCAGCTGAGCCAGTTCAAGCGGGTCTGGCACGTCCAGCAGGCCAAGTCAGTGCAGGGGTCTTTGGCATGCCAGCAGCCAAGTCAGTTTGGCGCGTCTAGCGCCCAGCGTGAGCCATCACGGGGCCTGGCGGGGCCTGGCGCGCCAGCAGCCAAGTCAGTCAGCGGGGCCTGGCATGCCAGCAGCTGAGCCAGTCAGCGGGGCCTGGCACGCCAGCAGCCAAGTCAGTCAGCAGTCTCCCAGCCATGCAGCCCAACAGCAGCTCAGTCGCCGGCGATGGCGGGCTGCATGGCAGTTACTCTGGCTTGCCGTGGTAGCGGCTTTGGAATAGATTGTCGGCAGCGTGTTCTGCTGTTCGTCTAGGGTGGTGGGGTTCGTTCGTCTAGGGTGGTGGGGTTCGTTCGGATGGTGAGGTTTATTTGTGCTCGGAGGCTTACCGCCGAAATGGGAGAGCTCTGTGGCATAGCAGAGATGCCGGAAATGTAGACAGGAGACAGGGACGCAGCGACCGAGAGACGGCTTCTATTTGTTTTACCTTCTTCTATTTATTTTACTGAGATTCTCGCTCATACTGTAAGGAATCTCCATTTTATGAGTGTATCTTCAAAGCACAGCACTTCATCTGCATATTCCATTTGTAAAAGTTTTAATTGCCCAGGTGAATGTTGTGTGTTTCTTCTTTCGATCGAAGTAAGTCATATCAAATCGTTGCTAGTTAGTTCTGAAACGATGCAGCTATGAGCTATGTTGCCTAATTATAATAATGTTAAAGGGAGTGTGCCTACTCACATTGGTCATGTGGAGTTGTTGACACTAGTGTCGTCATCTAAATGTCATGTCGGTGGAGCAAAATAAAGAAAGCAGACAAAGAGCCTCCCGTGTGATTGTGATTGCGCCCTCGGTGAAAGCCGCAGCGATGGTGTCTTGTGTTGTGGTTCACTGGCCCGACTCTGACGTGGCTCTTTCGATATATTCCGCCCTCAGTCGTGCCCATATCTACAAATATGTCGTAGAGTATTGACCACAAAGCACAAAACTCACCAAATACAAAACGTGGACGGTGCATACATGTATCGAAAGTAACATAGACTAGCACGAAAGAATGAGGGGCGCAGACAGCCTGCCGCATGATTATAATGTATACTTGTATGTTTGTTTTTGATTTATTGTCACCTCCGGTCGATGCCGAGAACAGACCGCAGCAATACAAAGTTGATGACTTAACCAAAAAATTGTGCAAGCTTTCCAAATCGCATAAAATACGGATAGTATCTCGGAATCTTGTGGACAGCTTACCTTGCAAGCTTTCGACAAACGTATTTTGCCATGCGACGCTGTTTCCACAGCACGAATTGATAATTAAGAAACAAATCCCAAAAAAGGTATGAAATCCGGTAACAAACTTTGATCTCATTTCTACCACAGCGCGGGGCCGTGTGGCGGAGCCCTCTACCGGAGCGTCGTGAAGCCCCGCCGCCACCGCCACCGCCGCCGCCGCCGCTGCCACCGCCACTGCCGCCCCCGCCCTGAGAAAGCCAGCGGTGGCGCTGCGTCATCCGCTGCGGACGATGACGCCTTTTCACTTTCGGCGGCGGGCGGTGGCGGCGGGCGGCGGGCGGCGGTCGGAAGCGGCGGTGGCGGCGGTCAGGGGCGGTGGTGGTGGCCACCCTGAACCGGCGGGAGGCGAGGCTAACCGGACAGGAGTCGTGAGCAGCGGCATCGTACATACGTCAGCCAGCCGACCTGACCGCCCACCCTCTGCAGCACGAGGCGGGGGGTTGGCAGACGGCAGATGTGTCGGGGTGGTCCGCGCCGACGCGCGGCAGTCGCGCAGCCAGCGTTACCCTTCCCGCGCAGCCATGTTGTAAACACGGATGGTGTAGAATGTCCCGTTGGCGACGGATCTACTGGTCAAACGCGGAGGAAAAGTTTGCAGCTAAATACAGGCCGCTTTGTTTGGGTATATTTAGTAGTAGGTAAGCAGAACTCAATTCAGTTTAAATATATTGGTTAAAGTCTGGATATTTATAAGGGAATGAGCTGCGCGGAGGAGCTCCATTGGATTTGAAATCCAATGGGGTCTCCCCGCGCAAGTTTGCACCCTGCCGGCTGCGCCGAGTTAAATACGGAAAATCGAGGCAGAGGCCATCAGCATGAGATATAATAATAAAGTAGGACTAGGCTACGACAGTCATTTTTTAGCAGAAGGGTTGTAGGACATTGGAATAAGCTACCGGGGGATGTCACAGCTGCAGTGAGTAGGACTTCCTTCAAAATGAGATTATATAAATGTTTTACAGAGTAGGAATAAGTTCATAAATACTGTTGGATTTAGGCTTATTTTAGGCAGGGTCAGGGGCGCAGCAAGACCTTCGGTAAGGGGAAACGGCAGCCCCAGGGGCCCCCTAGACAAAGCCCCCCGAACAAATTGCGCGAACAAATATGTCCCCGGATCTAGGCCACTATATTCTGCAGGGCCCCTAAATAGTCGCAAAAAGGGACGTCACCGATAATTTTTAGTGTGAAATTCGGCCCAATGGGGAGGGGCATGTGTCCCCTCTGCCACCCCTGGCTGCGCCCCTGAGCAGGGTAAAAGGTAAAATAGTTCGAAAAGGGGCGACACTGGTAAAGGGGGAAGTGCAACCTCAGATGGGCTCAAGACGATCTTGGTAGCACTTTTCTTTGATGTCTTAATATCTAAATTGTGTAACAATAATTTGTGGTTTAGGGCGACTCAACGGTTATAGAGTTATATGGCGCCACAGTGGTAAAATTATTAAAATATTTAAAGACTAAATAACAGAGACCTTATAAAAGGCCACAAAGCGGCGGTGCACCGGAATTTCTGCGATTAACGCGATACAACGCGCGATATTGCAGATAAATACTACGGCGGTGCGATAGATGTGAAAAGGGTAGCAGAATAAATTGCACACGGGCAGCGCGCACTGCGCAGCTGCACGTGCAGGACGCACTACATGCTGCAATGCTATTCGTATATAATAATATACGTGCATATGTACGGCGAACGCGTATGCGTGAACAGAATGACGTAGCTAATGCGAACTGCGTTTCGCCTAACACAAGCATCAACTACATTATGTAACTTACATATATTCGATGAATTGCTCGAGATACTTCAAGTTTAATAATAACAATAATATATGATAACTAAGTACTTTTTGTTCTCACCCGGTGAATATCAATATCTGAATTTGATGCTCAACGACCAGAGCATTGTATTTCGTGTTTGGTTTTCCTGCAGTTGTTATGCATACATTTAGCTTTTATTCTTATGCTACTTAAATCTGGTAAAAATGCAGTCTATTCAAAACGAAACATTTTTGAATTAGATATCAACGTAATTTAACAATGAGTCGTTATAAATGTTGCACAAGTTATTCTAGATGGATGGCGTATTCCAATAACTTCGTAATGTGACAAATTATGTCATGATATCAGAATTCTCGGCAAAGCTGTTGTACCAAACCGCTATCACTATTGCGTCCACTTGTTCTGCACGTATTTCGTAAAAAATAGTTATCCTATAATTGAAAGCGCACGGCCCACCGGAGCGATGTTAAAAATAAAATTTAATCGCAGACAGAACGATTAGTAGGAAAGTTTTGAAATACCAACATAAAACACATTTGTATCAAACTGTAGCAAGACAAGTTAGTAAGAAGTAGTGTTAAATTTGTAAATGCTCAGCTAAGCTCACTGCTCAAAGCCACGTGTCTGTAAGCGGTCCACTATCAATCCTCATCTAAGTATTTCGATGTAATTAAAATTGATAGCATTATACACTCCGATTTGTCAACATCCGTATTACTGAAATAGCAATGTTTCAATGAGTCAGGAGATAGCTTTTGTCAACTTTGGCCATCATCTCCCTTATTCCCTTCATCACACGAGAATGCTGAAGGATTAGCAGCAGTAAATCTTCATGTAATCCACACGATTTGATCGGTAATCCCGCCATGCACCCGAGCATTCCCAATACTGCCGAGCATATGCTCACTCAAACCCGTGTAAACCGGCCCGCTCCGGCTCCCAGACACCGCCACCTCAACCGGTTGAACGACCTCTCGCAGCTGTCCAACAGAACATCCCGTTCGTTCCCTACACGGGGGAGACCACTGAACTCGATCACATCCCGCTCCACCCGTCACCCTTCGTCACCGGATCCCCTGGACACCCCGCCGGCATCACTTCCGCACCGCGCAGTCACACCCCTCCCGGCCGGCCGGCGACAACATAACGGAACCGGAACCGGCGGCCGGGTCACTCACCTCCGGCGGGCACGTTGACACGGGTCCGCTCGCCGCCGCCACCGCTCGGCCGGCTATTCATTGCAAAACACTGCCACCACACGCACACTGCACGTACTCGCCACACGCGCTAGTCCCACGCATACAGACTCGGCCGTTTTCAGCGTGCCATAGGAGTGTCGCGCTGGCCAGCCCGCATCCGCCTAGGCCGGTCGCGCACTGGCCGGGTCAACAACCGGGCTCGGCGAGGGGAGCGGCGCGGCCCGACAGCCGGCCGGCCTCCCTCCCCGCACAGCCACTAGAGCCGCCGCCTCCTGCATCGACAAAACCCGGCCAGCCGACGAAATCGCGTGAAAATGAGGCCAGACTGCAGCAAACAGCGCAAGGAGGGTTGATTATTCATGTTGGGTGTATGTCTGTGTCGTTATGACGTAAACATGCGGCGTTACGGCGTCTCGGTTAGCTTCGGGCTTGCGGGTTTCGTATCCTGCACCTCTAGTGCGTACCCAATACTCCCGACTCCTGCGTGAGCGCATCTAAATGCGGAAGTGTCTCGCGTCAGCTGACTGGGCGCGTGTGTGAATGGATATTGATGTGGGGCGGCGCTCAGTGGCGACCGCCGCGAGAAACACATCCTCTTGAACGGCGGGGGAGGAGCCATGAGTGACGCTCCCATGTCTTTTTACAGACAGCAGCGGCGGCGGCGAGGGCACACCCAGAGTGTGTCACCCTGGTTCGCTTCAAAGAGGGCTCACCATGAGCAGGCGCGCCCTGCTCCCCCATCTCTACACCGTGAGCGCATTACGGGTACACAGGCCCGCCAGGCACCGCTGACAGCAGATACATCTCCGAGCGCGCCAGAGCGTCCCTTCTCGGCGTGACCTGGGCTTCCGGGGGTCAGAGCTCAGCTGCCGGGGTCGCCGGCCGCCGGAGGCAGCGCCACCTGTGCCCCCCTGTCGCCCCGCCCCTCGGCAGGTATCCGGCACGCCATGGGCGGCAGGCGGCGGGCAGCAGTGCAGCGGCGGCGGCGGTCAACGCTCCTGCAGGCGGGTCGTCGACCGCGTCGGCCGGCCGTCGGCGCCGGCGAGGGTGGCTCATCGACCCGCCAAGATGGCCGGGCCGCTGCCGGAAGGGTTGACGAGCGTGTAACGGCACCGATCGATCGGCGGCGCGCACGCATGTGCGTGTAGCGGCGCGCGGCGGGCGGTGGGCGCGGGCGGGGGCGGGGGCGTATAACGGGATCAGCGAACGGCCTCGGCGGGAGGGGCGGCCAGGGCCGCGCTGTGCCGACGCCGGCCACGGTCCGCGCCAATGGCACGAGGGGAGGGCGGTCAGAGGAGGGACCGGAGGAGGGACCGGAGGAGGAGGAGGCTGCTGTCGCTGCAGAGATGGAGTCCTACATTGGGGATGGCTGTGACACGAAGGCATTCTAGATAACGGTATCATGCGTAAGTTATTTCGGTAGTCGTGGGTCTATTTGAGATGTAAATAACTAAAAATAACTTATCAGCACTGTAAGACGAGAAATTGAAGGTGGAGGTGAAATTGTTACATTCACGCTTCCCAAAAGTGGTGCATGCATTTTCAAATCGAACCAATGCAAAATAACAATGTCTTTGTATTTCAAATCACATTTGAATAGGCACAAGGAACTAATAATTGAAAGAACCAGGAAGTTTTGGTATTGTTTATGCATATTTACCTGTCATTCAAGCCACAGTCCACAACAAGCTGATGTGCACTGAACAGTTACAAATCAGCCAAACAAATACTATTAATAATAAATTCCGTCCTTCAGGTTCAGGTAGGAAGTGTCAACAGCTGAAGAAGGAAGTCTGTCAGAACCAACGGTTGCGATTGTAAAAAACAATTTACACAAATATGGCCAGCACAACATTGACCACAGAAAGTCGCTAATATTTCAGGGTAAATGCATATTGCAGGGCCTATTTTAACAACATGTTAACTGGAGGATTTGTCCCCACAGTGCGTTGAAATCCCCCCCCCCCCAAAGGACGCAAAAATCCCCGCAGTCGACAGTAAGAAAAACGTGTTGAACTGTTTACAAGGCCCGGTCAACGAATTGTTCGCGCGATGAGGACCCGACGCCACCCCCCTCTCCGGGTTAACAACTTTTCGCTGACGAAACGGACCGAAATTACCAGCCCCAAAACCTGGAAGAATAGATCCGCCAGTGGAAATCCCCATAGTGAAAATTCCTCGGAGAAGGCGTTGAACTATTGTCTGTTTTTTGTTCGTAGTACCAGAAACTAAGTCATTTATGAAACAAATATTTCATTCTGCATCTGCAATACTGGTTAAGTTTTCCAGGATAAGCATACCAGTGCCTACTTTACCTTCTGTTTCATAAAGACTAGCCAATAACTAATGAGCTGTGTTTTCCGACGATGAAGAAATCCTGACTAAACGTAGACAGGTCATATTTTTGCTTCCGTTTCTCGGTAATAACAATATCCATTCGAAACAAAAATAGGTGCTAAAATTATATCAGTTCCCGTCTCTAGATCACATGAAGCCTGCAACAATGGGTGGAGGATGAAGCATGGCATGTGTGGACGTGATCAATGCACGGGTGGAGTTTCCTATTCAGATGGTGTGGAAGCTGCCCCACCAACTTTTAGTTTGGGCTCACCAACTTTTGTCAGATTTGAAGGTTTCCTTACATTTAAATAGTCCCTTTTCCCCTGGTTTCTCATCTATGCCTTAACCATGAACAAAGGTCAGGTTTACAGGTTTTCTGACGTTAAAAAAGTAATTTTTCGCCCTTACCTTATAAAATATTGAGTCAAAATAAAATTTTGCCCACCCAACTTTTTCTGAAAAGCTCCACCCATGGATCAATGCCACACCAAATTTTAAGTTGGTGTGGCAGAGCCACAGCAACATTTCATTTAGCTTAAAGGGAGTGTGCCTACTCACATTGGTCATGTGGAGTTGTTGACACTAGTCTGTAGAACGGCTTTGGGGCACACCAATTTAGGAAAGATCTCGCGGAATGTAGTTCCTCGTCCGCCACCGTCAGTTTTCTATACTACCTAAAATTTATAATTCACAAAACTGTACCTACCACGATCATCATAATAAAAACCAGTAAAGAACACTAAATGGCGAAGACGACGGTCCGATATAAATCCGCGTTCGAATTTGATCACCCGTCCAACGGAGAGTTCGTTCTTGTGCAAAGCATGCATTTGAATTATTTTCGCTATGTGTTGTTTGCCGTCGCAAAATGAATCCGAACTTAAATCGATACTTTGACTAAATATGATGTTTTGAAGCTTATTTTAAAATTTGCAATTAATAAAGCTTCATGAGAGGCAAAAATCATTTTTGGATAGGTTATTAGGGATAATCGGATTGATTGCAGCTTCAGCGTGCATCATTTATCCGCAGCACCCTTTGTTTTTGAAGCTTTACGGCGGAGTGTAATGAAAAATGTATAGAATCGCAATACAAATATTACAGAAAGATTTTAACAGCGAAATTAATGCAGGGTAAAACCTTCGCTTCTTATTGCATGCATGATTAGAGACGGTACATTGGTCTAACAGATTTGGATGTTGTTTCATCGCTTCCACGTCCCAGTAGGTGCTGGAGCACTGATTTAATGTAAGATGTTCATATAAGCTATTAATATTCGTTTGTTAGCCAGTAACTTTGCACTAACCACGCGCCGCTGATCGACACATAGTACATACGCCGGGATCGTTTGCTCTACCGCATCTGTGTTTGACCCGTGTCTTTGCGACATTTGGTTCGAGATATTTATGTGTTCCGGTATGCAACGATGTTTTGCAGGTAATTTTCGTGGACGGAACAGTGTGCACTGTGTCGAACGTGCAGTGTGAAACCCAGATCATTTTACCTGGTCAACATCTGCCAGGATGTGGTCTCCAGCCTGGACAACCAAATTTACTTATTAGGTCCAGCCGTTTCTCAGCAGATAGCGGATATCACTTTCTGACAGCCCTGAGGTCGGCACGGTGTCACGCGCCGTGCTGACCGGTTCTACCCAAATGAGAAAAAACCATGTACAAAATCATAATGTCATTTGCATGGGGCTATTTCATATGGCGAAGACCGCTTTGTCAATCAGGATGCGGGGTTCAAAAGATATAAGCTTCTTCCAGGCGTCGCGTCTGTGCCGGCCCCGCGGCCGGGCCCTGGCCTCGGTCGGCCGCTACTATGTGAGAAAATATCCGATAGTCAATGGAGGACTCGCTTCCGCCGTCTTGCGCGCACGCTCGTAATAAATTTGATTGCAACTGAAATCAAATTCAATTAATGTACAGAGTAAAACTTCGGGTGAACTATAACTACACCTGCACACAAACGTTGACCAATGTGCTGCTTCTGCTCGCTATCATCCGACACATACACAATAGTATTCTATTGCCCTGTACAATATACAATACATGTTATCGCTGCCAAAGGCGAACCCACCGCCACCGAACGCGTGTTTTGAATGCAAATTAAGCATTTTTTCAAATTTAGAGAGACAGTCAGTCAAAAATATATATATTTATTTGATTTTTTGGGAGGAGCATCGTCCTTACTTCGTTCTCCAATATATCTTTCGGTTTTTAATATATTTGCAAATGGTAATTTTTGAGGAAAATAATGATTTTTTTAGATAAAATTTCCATAAAATTAAAATTGTAAAACATATTAAAAATGAAAAAAAGATACATTGGAGATGGAGAACCAATAGACGACAGACGAAAGACAGAAGACGACACGAGAACCATACGGTAGAACGCACTTTATGAGAACCAAGAGACAAGTAGAGGTGCAAAGAAAAGAGAACAAGAGACAAAGAGACAGAGACAAGAGACAAGTAGACAGATATCCAAAAGATCAAGAGACAGAGACAAGAGACAAAGACAAGAGACCAAGAGACCAAGAGCACAAATGACAAGAGACCAAGAGACAAGAGACCAAAGAGACAAAGAGAAAAGACAAGAGACAAGATGACAAGAGACAAGAGACAAGAGGACAAGAGATCAAAGATGACAAGAGACACAGAGACAAGAACAAGAGACAGAGACAATAGACAACAAACAATGAGACCAAGAACAAGAGAGCAAGAGACTATAGAGACAAGAGACAAGAGACAAGAGACAAGAGACAAGAGACAAGAGACAAGAGACAAGAGACAAGAGACAAGAGACGACAGACGACAGACGACAGACGACAGACGACAGACGACAGACGACAGACGACAGACGACAGACACGTGGAGATAGCAGATCGAAGAGGGCAGAGAGCAGGGTTTTTCGCCGCCTGGCTGCCCGAGAGGGAGAGTGGTGACTCACTGGTGAGTCTCACTCACATCGACGGTCATTACCTGAGTCCCCGCTCTTTCTCTCTCCGTCCCCGCTCTTTCTCTCTCCGTCCCCGAGTGACACACAAATTGGACAGCTCCTTGAAACGCAGGCTGGCAACAGCTGTTTTCCGACGTTTTTGCAAGGAGCGCGTGCGGCCCTTGTGATAGGTGCGCTGTTCCCATTCTATCAATCATAGCGCACGCGCATGTTGTTGAGCCGCGGCCGGGCCAGTCGTCGTCGCCGCCCTCGCTTCACAGCCAGCCACAGAGCTAACGTGACGTGGCTGCCGTGACAAACGCAGCCGATCAGGGCCACCCTGCTAAAGAGTCGCCTGTCCTGTCCGCCGGGCACAACCTTACACCGATCGATGGCTCACGGGGGGTCAAACTGACATGTTGCACCTGCCGCGGTGACAAGGCAGATGACACCGGCCGACGCTGTTAGGTCAGTCAGGCGCGTATAAAGACGGCTAGGAGAGCCCCCTCTCTGATCGGGACCCGGTGACCTCTGTGTTCTCGCTGCACTCGTGCCACGCGTCATCGTGCACCGTGCACAGAGCGCGGTGCGCAGAGCGGCGAGCGCTCGGCTATGGTTTATGCATTCCGCGGCCGTCCGGGGGAGATCGGACGACCTGGGGGCTCCGCGGTTCGCCGTCGCCCCCGGCCAGACCCGCGTCTGACGTGGACGGCCCGTATACACACGGCTGAGCGACCCGCCGGCGGCCTGGAGTTCATAGAGCTGGACCCGGGTGCCTGCCGGAGTCAACGACCGGTTGCATCACTCAGCCAGGAGGCGGGCGCAAGACTTTGCCACCTCAGGAGGCCTTGACCTTCTGGTGCAGAGTTCACCGCCACCAGCTGTGCGGGTACAACAGCCAGATGGTAAGGATGAGTAGCGTGTTTTTTTTGGTCACGTAGTTTTTGCCCTGAAGCCTAAATCATCGTCATCGTCATCACTGTAGTTTTTCTTTAGTGTCAGCGGCTGAGATTTTGTAATGAATCCGACCATGAAAGTTTGGCAGTAAGTGGCGTGTATAGTGCTCTTAATCGCGGAAAAATACACGCCACGCGTGTAGCTTATTCCCTTTACGCCCCATTTACAGCGCGTGTCCCCATAAAACATGGCTTATTTAAAACTATCAGGGGTCGCGCCGACGAGGGGAGGCTTTTTAGCGAGCAAGGGGCGCCAGCCAACGTCAAAAATCACCCAAACGACATGGAGGGCACGATTGTTTAGGGCGGTGGTGCCAGTCATCGAGCAAATCGACCAGGAGGGGAGAGGTCACCTCTCCATCAACGTCACCAACTTCCTCGAGCCTCAGCCGCGCCCGAGCACCGGCCTTAAACAAAAGGACCCAGCGCGCATGCAAATGTGCCAGTTCTACCATTGAGGGGAGGCGGCCGCTGGGGGACGAAAATAATAAATGAGGAAGTGATCTGAACGCGTTCGATCCAACTGGTAGCACTCAAATTACGTCAGTTCTGTCCATGCGTTGAATACGCAGGGAGGAATCAATAACGGGGAGCCCAAGGCTGTGGCACGCACCGGGGCCGAAAATATCGGCTATACGGGGATGCCGGATAAATCCATCAATGCCGAATGGGAGCAAATACTGACAGCGAGGCATTAACGAAACGATGTCGGACCCTCTCCTCAGCGTCGACGAAACGCACCATCATGTAGTTAATATTTTGGGGAAATAGCTGTGACCGGCTTAGCTGGCACGTGCCCTGTCCCACGGCACGTGAGGGATGCACCCGTGCAGAAGATTGCGAGGGAGCACACATCAGTGCGGCGGCGGCCTAACATGTTCAGAGGAGCCTTTGGTTTCCCACACCAGGTCCCACTCCTGATAAGGAATTTTCACAACATGGGGGGGCCACGCATGTGCATTTTCGAATGAAACCCAAGCAGCTGCCCTCAACAACTTAGCACCGAATACTGAAACTTTCAGATGAGCGGAAATCATCTGGATGTGAGTGAACATAAGTCCGCAAATCTAAGAGGAAAACGGCATCTGTTGGAAACAGTCCCACTGACATCATCCTGACGGGGCGGTCTATTTCCGCTCTGAGGACATCGCCCCGCCCTCGAGGTCGCAGCGACAATGGGGCCATGCCACCTCACTATCAGTCAGATGTGCGTGTGTGCACGTCGATAACGCACTCGCACACGCTGCCCTCTCATTCGCCGCTAAATGGGACACCATCGAATGTTCCACGCAGGGCTTCCGGGGGTGCGGCGATACCGCGGTCACTGCCCGCTCGGCCACCCCCGCCCTCCGGCCCGCCCGCCGACCCCGCCAGCCTACAGCGACGGGGGTGCACATGGTGGCGGTGGGTGTGTCGCGAGCTGATCGATCATGTGTTCATAACGGGCACTCGGCTCGCGAGCCTGTGTAGGGGTTGGTTAATGAACAACATGGGTTGGTCATGAGGTGTGGTGGGCAGCGTCGGAGTCGTGCATTGTTGTGACGAGGTGGCAGTTATGCTGGTTTCATGAGAATCGCTCGGAAAAATATGGCCGCGAGTCCTCACTCAGATTTCACAAAGGCTACATACTCACCATTCACTGGCCGTGCAGACTGAACTCACGGAGATACAGGGGATGACAAGCTCACATCTTCCTTATTGTTACCTGCCGGCTTTGCAATGCTGCAGGCATGCATCCGTCCGCGGGCGCCTACTTCAAAGTCAGTGGCAGTCAGGCCATGGAGGGGAACACACCGAGACTCCGTCAGTCGTCTGTGGCAATACGGCCGTGGAGGGTAACATAAACACCGAGACTCTCGTCAGTCTTCACCCGGCTGCAGACTGGAGACAATACATCCCAGCGAGGGAGAACTGGTCTGAGCAGTCATCACGAGCCTCAGTAGAGGTGAGGACCCCAGGGAGCGTCCTTGCCCGTCCGCAGGCCGCGGCCTCTGGAGAACATGCAGTTGACTGCTGAAGCAGGGAGGGAGGAAGGAAGAGAGACACACAGAGCTGCGTCAGCTCCCGCCCCCACCGTGGAGGCAGTCTGCCATCCCCAGCTGGGGAGGAGGCTCCTCTGGGGGCGGGGGCGGCTCTCCTCCTCCTCTGGCGGAAGGCCGCGCGCCGACCGCGGCCCCGCCGAGAAGGGGTGCGGGAAATCAATGCCCAGATGCGGCGCGACCCTAAACTCGGGCCCGGAAGTGCGAGCGAGCAGCTGCGCAGGCTATTGATCGCAGTGGGGCAGGTCATTGCTCCCGGTTTGCCTCGCCCCACGGCCGAGTCATAAACAGGAGAGGTCGGGTCGCCGCCGCCGGCACCCTCCACATGCTGGCGGCGGAACGCGGTCAGAGGCGCGGCGGCGGCGGTGGCGGCGGCGGTGGCAGCGGCGGCGGTGGCAGCGGTGGGGTTCCAGGAACATGAGGGTGGTGTGGCGCGGGACGGGGGGATGGCCAGGTTAGGTAGAGGGTCGTATGTAGGCCAGACAGGACGATGGCCGACCCCGCACCGCCCCAGGGCATTCACGGTTCGCGGAATAACGGCTGCGACAAGGGGTGTGTGGTGCTGAGCCGGAAACTACGTCCATTAAAGGCGGGGTCAATCAGGGAATGGAAGACGATAGCGTGGGTTCAGCGGACACGGTGGCCTCATGGCATTCGTGTCCGGTCAATAGGTATGTGTTGCTGGAAGACAGGCTGAAATTTTGATCATTTTTCTCGCCACGTGATGGCGCTGATTTCTCAGTAAGCAAATTATGCCTCGGGGTTTTACGTTGGGAGCATATGAGTTCCGCTCGAACATTCTGTACTTGCACGTAATATGCATTGCAAGAGTATGAGAACCCATTGGTGGACTACCAATCCTACATTTTGTCGACGCTTATGTTTTGTAGTTTGATGAGTCCATTTTCAAACACGCTGGCGATTTCGAGGTTGCAGCCTGCCTGTAGTTTGTAGTACGTTGAATAATGTGTGATACATTTTTTTTGCTCAAAACAAACTCATTCCAATCAACCGCACACAAGGACAAAACCGGTACAGGACCTTTCTACTCGGTATCTTGATATCGAAGCTATTGGCAATGCATATCGTCAGCACCACCTCGCCTTTAGACAAAGCTGGCTTCAGAGCGACAATGGGATTAATCATAGGGGCGATCGCCCGACTCATCTGATCCCATCAGACTCCTAAGCGATGACTCGCTAAGCTGAGCGGCTGGACAGGAGGACAGGGAGGAAACACCACGTCCCCTGCCTCCCCTGAAGGGGAGCCTTATTGGCTTAGACGTCTGACCACCCCATGTAAAGCGCTCGACAGGCGACAGTCCCCAGCAGCAAATGCCGGCCAGTTTGAGGTGTGAGATGTTTGGAGAGCTGTTGAGGGTGAGGACTGAACAGCCACAGTCGCTCAAAACTTCGGAGGCGAGAAAGCTGAGTCATGTACTGCATTGAGCCGTGAGTAAAATGTCCCCACTGTGACCTAAATACCAAATGGTAAGACAAGTTAATTCAACACGAGCATAAATCATTATCGCCAGCACGATGACTGGAATTTATCCTCCTTCCATATGAAACAGATGGTCGACAAAGCAGACACTGTAATTTCCAGGAATGCCCAATAACAATGCATATCTTAATTCGACAAAGGATTTGGGATGGGGAAAATGTGTTCTGCACAAAACCTACGATGCAAATTGCATGAACTTCTTGTGTACCACCGTAGGTAACTCCCGTTAATAAACGTGTATTAACCCAAAATGAATATGTCTGAGCGGTAGACTACATTAAAAGCAAAAAATAATTAATAAAAAAACAAATGACTAACATTACTGAAAACGTCAGGAATACACCGTTTGTTTGGTACATATGATATCAGCTACGGGTTTATACAAATAAATGCTCGACCCTGATTGAAAACATGACCAAGCAAATCCCGATATCTTCAAATGTCTGCAATATTGCTCACACCATAAAGGCCTCCGTATTGAACGCAATCTTGCGTACCTCCCCTCCACTCTCCTCAGGCACGTAGCAAGGATTTTTATCAGGGGGGCCACGTCAGAAAAAAATGCTCCTCAACCATATTCTGCTGACCAAGGCGGGAAGTAGGGTCGGGTTTTCAGAGAATCCCATTCTATCTAGTGTTAATTTATTTTGCTCAGGGGGGCCATGGTCCCCGTAGCCCCACCCTTGGCTACGTACCTGACTCCCCTCCCCTGCACTCTTCTCCGCCCCATATCGGCCGCCACCCTTCCTCCGTCTCCCCCAGCCCACCCTTCCTCTGTCTCCCCCAGCCCCACCCTTCTCTGGGTCCCCCCAGCCCACCCTTCCTCTTGTCTCCCCCAGCCCACCCCTCCTCTGCTCCCCCCACGCCCACCCTTCCTGGTCTCCCAGCCCACCCTTCCTCCGGTCTTCCCCAGCCACCCTTCCTCCCTTCCCAGCCCACCCTTCCTCTGTCTCCCCCAGCCCACCCTTCCTCTGTCTCCCCCAGCCCACCCTTCCTCTGTCTCCCCCAGCCCACCCTTCCTCCGTCTCCCCCAGCCCACCCTTCCTCTGTCTCCCCCAGCCCACCCTTCCTCTGTCTCCCCCAGCCCACCCTTCCTCTGTCTCCCCCAGCCCACCCTTCCTCTGTCCCTAACCTGGGCGACGCAAACAAATGCCAAGCGCGCGGACTAACGGTCCGGTCTGCGTGGCTTGTGAGAAGCCAGCGCCGGCGCAGGGGCCGGGGCCGCGGGCGCTGGAGGGGCCTTGCAACTCCGACCTTCCTGCCAGTCAGCCACCGCCGCCGCCGCCGCCGCCGCCGCCGCCGCCGCCGCCACCGGCGGCCAGCGCACCGTGATCAGCAAGTGCAGTTGGCGTGCGTCGTCGACCACTTCCTTGTGTCCATCATGCAGAGCGCAGTATTGTTATGCCGGTACGCCAACAGTGCGCCGAGTGGCCCTGGCCAGTGTCAGTCCAAGGCCCCAGAGCGCCGCTCACCGTGGCCCCGACGCCCTGGCTCGCAGCGCGACCCCGGGAGGCTGGAGTGGAGAGGCTTCTCGGCCTCCCGCTACCGCCCGCCGCCGCTCGCCGCCGCCAACGACGCACGCATGTGCGTGTGAGGAGCGGGAGTGGGCAAATACGCCGCGGCGTTGCCGGGCGAAAATGGGTCGCAGCCTTGTGGCGGTGATGGATGCCACACACGGGGGGGGGGGGCACGTGACAGCCACGCGGTTGGACCTCTGAGCCTCACGCAGAATGTCGGCCCACTACGCATACACGCACATACTGGCAACATGATGTAACTCTGGATGAGAAGAATGTGAAATTACGATGGATTGGGGTGACACGCTGGCCATGGGACGAAGGCTGATGGATAGTGGGACGCAGAGGGATGAAACGACAGGACACCGGAGGACACACACACTCAGGATGACACACAGGTTGGTGGCTCCACAAGAACCCAACCTTTCTCCGTGAGGCGGACGTGGTCTAAAGGATAGGGGGCTTACGCAACGGCGCCGGAATGCAGCGTAACAACGGCTGGCTCTCTCGGCCAAACGGGGTCAGTTTTTATTGGGGATGCAATGAAGGCGAGCGAAGGGGGACATACGTGGGAACCCTACGTCTTTTACAGAGCCTCGGCGCCCAATCGCTTTCGATCAACGGTAAATTCTTCCTCAAACAGATCCACCCTTTCCGAAAATCTCCTGTTGCCCCTTTCAAGAAACGCCGAAAACGCAGACGAGCGGACCAAATATTTATTGAAAGCTTTCCGGTTTTAGCGTTTCCACAAGGGCATCACTAAATCTGCTATTGATGGCCACCTCGCAGCCGCCTTTGTGGCCAGCTTTCTGATGGAAATATCGTCGAAGAAGGGTTGGGGAGCTGACAGGGCCGTATCGGGAGACGGAAACCACTCCTCCCGAAGGATCACCTGCCAACACCGGCTATCACTGACAGGCGCTGATACAGATCGAAGCGCGCCCCACTACGATGCAGTGGCTGTTACACTTTCAAGCTGCCGGTAATGAGGAGACCGGTCTGCTTGCGCCGGAATCCAATCAGATAACGCAGCTATGCGCTGCCTTTGATAAAGTGGTGTACACCGCCTGCTGCCGAAACGGGTACGGGAGGCGCGAGAAAAAACAACATTGACACGTTTTGTGAGCGGGAACAGCGTTTAGCTGTTATTGCGTTTAAGCCGATTTTTCTTCGATGACTAGACAAATATTCCGGGAAGAACCGTAAACAAAAAATACTGGTAATATGAAAGCATAAATGGAACAGGCTAGAAGCTAGTGTAAATGAATGAAAATGACTTATGTAAGACGCCAGTGTCAGGGTCCTAAGCAAACAAAAACGAGTTATTCGTTGGGGACTAGCCATTAACGTATCACACACGGTGAAAAGTCAATTGGCGACAGTATGAAAATGCCGAAAAAATAGAGCGCTCCAATGATATATTGTGATGCATTGTAAGCGGTCGTGAAATTAATAATGTAAGTTTTCAACGGCTATTTTGTAGCACTGCGACCACTTGACCCATATAGGGCATATATGTCGAGAACAATCTTCAAACTTTACTTAAATGGGTCACGTTAAATTTATGAAAAATAGTTCACGTTGAATTTATAAATATGTCACTGGCAGGAAACAGTTTAGATTATTACATTATTTTTTAGATTACCTGCTGTTTTCTGGTGCTGAAACGTAAACAAATGGGCGGATAATCCCAAATTAGAGTGCTGGACAGCATGGATACTCAGTAGTTAGAGCGGAATGGGCCACCTGATTGTTGCTCACCTGATTGTTCCCATCACTTTTCAGAAGTTTAAAATTCCAAAATACATTTTAAATATGTTATGACCTGGATTTGTTATGACTGGCGCAGAAAAAAGGTCGTTGAACATTTTTGTATCCTATTTACTTCTTTGTTTTCTGGTATTTTGCTACAATTTGTTGTAAGTTTTTTTTTATTATTAAGAGTTGAATATAAAGGGACTCTAGTTTTAGATCATTTACATGCATTTTTATGGCAGGCTCTGTCGTCACCGGCGCTATTTTGGGAGCGCTATATTGTTTTAGTATTTCCTTTGAACTGCCTCCTACCTGCAGTGTTCTCGGATTGCGAAATTTGGGTGGAAGACGACACCCTCTGGGCTCTACGCAATATTTGTCCACTCTTTTTCTCAGTTTTACTTTTAGTTCCCCATAAATCAAGATGTAGGTATTGGAAAACAATAACCCTGATAGTTGAAACTGAAATTAATAATACTTATATTAACCTGCGAAATGAAAAATAGGTTTATAAGAAAGTATTGCCTTCTTGTAACAGCTGATTCGGATGGGTGAGTGTTGAAAACCCCGAGTGCATCATATTATCTTTTTTAGGCGGATGAATTTTCCGCAGTCTATCGTTATTTTTAGGCTTAATTGTCCACCTGACACCCTGGCTTCAAAGCAATCCTAGGACCCTGTCTGCAACTGAAGTGAACACCGATTGAAGTCTGTTAGTAAGCAGTGGGGATGTCATATTAACACAATAATGTAACAATAGCTAATCCTCAGCAAACAAACGGTATTTGTTATCTGTGTTACAGTCAGTCATCCATTCAAAAGTTCAGAAGTGCAGGAGCTAAGCACCGTGCTGATGGGCAGCAGCCAGGGGTCAGAGTCCACGCGCTACGAGGCTGACCTCGTGAACTCGTAGCCTCCCACTCGAGAGCTAACACAGTTAGCAGATTTCGGCGCAGTCTCTGATCTACATTGGACTGTCGTGTCGCCAAGTGGATGGATGAGTCATCCTGTTCTGTCTACCATCGACCTGAGAGCCGGCCGCCCGACGCATGGGAACGCACGTCTCGGGTTACGCGACACCGAGCCGGCTACGTCACTCACCCCCACTGCAGGCAGTCTTTCTCACGACTCGGCTACGGTGCGGTCACTACGCGGCGGGTCCCATCCCGATGCGGGAGCGGAGCAGAGGCAACACCGCAGGTGACATCCGACCGCGGCGGAAGGGGCGGAAGCCGAGGACGACACCCGGCAGAAGCGACACAGCGCAGAGGACAAACCAGCGGCGCCCGCTGCATTGTCTGCAGGAGCGACCATCCCAGCGCTCACCATCAGCTGCCCACTGCGCCTGCCAGTCGCTCTGTTCCGACCCATTTCCGCGCTCCGCTTCACTGCGCGCAGGCTTGATTTATTTGCTCCGTTTTGTGATTGAGCATCGATCTCGCAGGCAGCCGGAGCGGCGTCTAATTTGCGTTCCAAGCCAGCTATTCAGCGACGGCAATTATGCGTGGGTGAAAAATCGACCCGCGTGCGTAATCTACCCTAATGAGCGACAGCTAAATAGTGCAGACGCCGGAGATGTAATTGGTAGATCGGCAGCGGCCAGCGGCCGGTCCAAGGTGGCGGGGAGGGCCGGACACATCGAGCGTGACCGTATTTAGACGGTGTCTGTTGGCTGACCACTGACTGATTAGCATATGTGGTGGAGCGGCACGCGCCAGCTCGGGACCGATCGGGCAGGGCAGATGAATTGGTAGGCGGAGCGGGGCAGCTGGTGGCGTCCGTCCGGTCCTGTGACGTATTCAAATGGAGCCGGACAGCCGAGGTCAGACGGCACACGCCGAGCCCCCTCCCTCTGTTTCCCTCGGGCGAGAGGGCCAGAGGCAGAGCCGAGAGCGACGCGCTAAGGTCAGAATAGTCAGACAGACAATGATTTTACCGGAGGTCAGAGCCAGCGCCAGCAAGTGGACAATTGGTCTTTATCCGTACCCGAGTGCGTATGTCATCGTATGTCATCGTATGACGTCATCATCAGTGTCATCAGTCTCGACGTACGTCATCAAGCGCACGCAGTTCTCTGAATCTGTTTGTTTAGCTTGGATTTATAATTTAAAATTCAAGTCATAAGAATGCGGCACAATAACGCAAATGTTTCATATTGTGTCGATCGTCCAGCTACAGCCGATTCACCGACCGCCACCGACCACAAGACATTTCTAACTGACGGGACGTCGGCTCGTGAGTGAGGACTGAGGAGTGCTAAGCATCAAGTGCTGCACAGTGCACTCAAATTAATGCACGCTGTCGACTGTATTGACGCAACCGTTATACGTCTGCGCAAACAGTTCCGGCATTCGAACCAGCTATTATCGTACCGCGAATTTGACGGAGATACTTGAAATTCCCCGACAGAAATGCTTATAAAAACCCAATGACGTAACGAAAATGACCAGCACATTACAAACAACTGCCAGCATCTCGCATCATGCCTTGAATAATTACCAGGTTAGCTACGGCATCGCCCTTACGACTGTTGCAGTCAACAAAGGGCAAAAACACGCGAAGTGTTTTGCCATTGCATGAGGACAGCAGAAGGAACTGGCATTTAGGCCACAACACTGGCCTTGGCAGTCGGAAAATCACCCCTCGTGATGACAGATCAGCAAGGCGTGCTATCAGCGAGGCAGTTGACCACGACGGAGGAGACAAAAAGGGATGCTTTCAAGGCCTATGCAAGGCTAACGCAAGCCTCCAAAGTCAGATTCCTCGACTTCAGCCGCGAATACAAAGCAGATTCTTTAAAGAGAATGCACTGTAATGATGGAGCAAAGTACGTCAATATCTGCGTCAGCGCTGACACAAGCGAAGAGAAACATAATAAGGATATGTATGTGACAAATACTGACAAAGTCCTGACGAGTGAAAGGCTGACGTCCTTTCACTTGATTTACTTTAGAATAAAAACATGTTCGGGCGATATTTTTGGGCATTTTGCACGCTAGAGTTTTGACAGCGCAATATTTTTTGTTGTTGAAAAAGTCAATGCAAGGTCATAGACTGACCGACATTGCCCCACACCATCACCCAATCTCACGCCGAGCTCGATGTCATGACTTGAGTGATGAGCCTGAACACACTCCTGGTTCCGCCAAACTAGTGGTGCGTGACAACCTGACCTCACACGTCCATCGCTGTGACCTGGCTCTGTGGCGACACACCCTCGTCACCCTCAGTCACACATCAGTCCGAGCGACGTCACACATCAGCTCAGAGTGACGTCACGCCTACCATGTGACTCACCCCTGCGGCAGTGCACTGCCGGAGATGCAGTGGGAGGTCACGCATGCATTATACTTCTGAGTTGACTGTCGGCTGTGCAATGCGCTTACCACATTCACAACCGACAACGTCGCAACGTCGGAACTCCACCGCCGTGACTTCAAACACTACGTCAGCGTGACCTGTTCCCTGCCCTAAGGCACGTAGCCAGGATTTTGCTCAGGGGGGGGGGGGGCTCGTCGATAAAAAAATATAAATTTGCTCCTCAGTCTTATGCTGTTGACCGGGGGAGGGCGGGCCGTCAGAGAATCCCATTCTATCTAGTGTAAATATATTTTCCGCAGGGGAGGGGGCATGGCCCCGTGCCTCGCGTGGCTACGTCCCTGCCTGCACTGCCTAAGGGAGGGGGCATGGCCCCGTGCCTCCCTGCCTGCACTGCCTAAGTGACCCGCGCCCGTCCCCATGCCAGGTCGGGAGAACCTCTCATCTCCTCCACACTGAAATCAGGCGGCTCGGGGCGTTGCCGTTAGCGTGCGCTCCTAATCTGTGAGCCGATTGAAACGTTGCCGACGTGTCACTCACGCCGCCGGTGCGCATCGGACGACTGCTGGTAAAAACAGCGACGCTGCACGCACCAGCAACACCCGAAAACGCCGAGCTGGCTCCTCCCCGGCTCCACCACATTCCACACGCACAACGATTCTCTGTTAAAGGAGTGGGCTGATGGCTTTATGACGCAGATTAGTCCTTGGACACAGGATTGTCTCGGCCGCTGAAGGTTTATAAGGCAATAGAGAGGTGGTATTAATGAAAGGTCAGTCGGCCGGCCCACCCAGACATCACTCGGTGTGGCATTCCCTGGCGCGAAACTGCGTGGCCTTTTTCTGGTGACAAATACAGCCTTCACGACACGTAGCACCATATAAAACTCCGGTGGTCCGTGGCTTGCGTGGCTGCTGCCTAACCTTCACGTTTCTGTTCTTGCCACTCATTTGCCGCGCCACAATTCTTACTGTTGTGAGGTTCGTACCTTCAGACAGCACTCTCGTTATCTAAACCTATTGTGAGGCAATCTACACAAGGTTTTTGCTTAAAAAGAATTAACCTGTTAAATGTAACGCATATAGCAGGCGAGTCCTGTTATCTGCGCCAATCTGCGCCTTCTCCTGTTATCTGTGCCTGTAAGTATGCTGTGCCGCAGCGCTCGCGCCTGGAAGCATGCTGCGCCGCAATGCTCATCACTGAATGTATGCTGTACCGCAAGGCATGACTCGCACGCGGCATCCAGCAGCACACGCAGCACAGACGTCATGGCTGGGAACTACGACCTATCGCAATGATCACGTTACATACCGACAGGCAGATCGTCGCGTTGCTTACAAGAATGGTGTTATTGACACTACCGCAAGAACAGCGCAGACGTGCGAGTCAAATCTTTGAAAGTAAAATGTACCGCCAAGCTCTTTTCCACAGAGAGTGGAAATTCGGTAGACCAGCATGGTCTAGTGGGGAAGAGCGGATGCAGCTTCTTCCAAAACTAATAATATTATATCAGCCAAAATGGCATTTCATGAAAATAAATCAACTAAAGGACTCGATGGACGATGTGACGAAATGAACGCGTATTACCTAATCGACCGAGTTTCCCTTATCCATCCAATACAAAACGTTTCCCAAAATTGGCCATCAATAGCTCACAACTTTTACAATTCGAACAAATCAATTGAACAAATCAATTGAAGTTCAGCTTTCTGGTAATTAGTTATTATCTTTACGCTTCGGTTGTTTTCCATGCTGCTAAAATATACGCTACTACTGGAGCTTTGTATAGAGTCGCGCCAATACTGCATGTTTCTCGAATATGATTTTACTATTTTGAATAAAGCACCTTAAATGTTACTATGGATTGACACATATTGGAGAACATCTCAGATAATAAAGAAGACCATTATCAGTATGCCTGCTTACGCTAGCATTTCAGATGCGCTTACCTGCCGTCAGTTTGCCCCGTTGAGTCAGATCTGCCGATATTTTGACCTGTTGAGCCAGGTCCGTCGGCATTTTGAAAGGCTTATCCTCCCCCGCAACATCTCTGGAAAACGAAAAATGCATAGTTATTAAGACGTAGGAACATCCCAGTATTTAATGGAACTTGAAGCACGTCAAAATTACAGAAGCACATAATATACCCGATTCATATTGCTGCGACAATGTGACAATCCAATTATGTACTTATAAATCTGAGCAGACCTTAATACGAAAATCAATAAAATTATGACACTTTGTATAATATTTTGTTAGTGCTTGCATTGTGTGGCATATATGAACAACAACCGGCTAATTAAGTTTCGCATAATATAATTCCTTCAACTAAAACCCTGAAATACTGATCGAAGACTGATGAGCTTTGTCTCATGCTACGTATGCAAACTTTGCTTATTCAAATGTATTAAGCTGTTGCCAAGGACCTGCTAAAAAGCATAACACCCTCCACGTTCTGCCCTGCTCTGTCATGTTCTGCCCTGTGCTGCCCTGTTTTGCCCTGTTCTGCCCTGTTTTCCCTGTTCTGGCCCTGTTCCCATGTCTGCGCTCTGCCTCTGCCCTGTCTGCCCCTGTGCTGCCCTGTTTTGCCCTGTTCTGCCCTGTTTTCCCTGTTCTGCCATGTCCTGCCCTGTTTTGCCATGTTCTGCCCTGTTTTGCCATGTTCTGCCCTGTTCTGCCATGTTCTGCCCTGTTCTGCCATGTTCTGCCATGTTCTGCCCTGTTCTGCAATGTTCTGTCATGTTCTGCCCTGTTTTGCCCTGTTCTGCCCTGTTTTCCCTGTTCTGCCATGTCCTGCCATGTTCTGTCCTGTTCTGCCTTGTCCTGCCACGCCTGCTCTGCTGAATCAGCGCGTCGTTCACGGCGCGGTGCGGCGAAGAAAGTGAGACGGAGCGCCATCGCTCGCCGCTGCCGCGCCGCCTTCGCCGGCGCACTTTCGCCATGCCCGATAAAACCTAAGGCCAATGCCTAGCTGACCTAGTTAGAGTTTGTTCGCACCATGCCGGGCGGCGGCGGCGGCGGGCGGCAGGCGACGTGCTCGGGCGGCGAGCAGCGGCGGGCGGCAGACAGAGGGCGGTGGGCGGCGGCGGGCGGCAGACAGAGGGCGGCGGGCGGCGGCGGAGGACATGGGCGGCTAGAGACGTGACCATCGCTCAGGCCAGCTCATAAATAGAGCAGCTACGTTTGGTTCCTTGTCACTGCAATATACATGCATTCGTAGTGGAGGCCGGGGTGTCCGGGTGTATAGATACTTAACGATATGATGATAAACTGGACTGGGAAGTGCAGTCCTCATATAACACAGGTCATGAGCTTCAAGTAGCGAACTTCTATCGAATGGTTGAAATGTGTGTCAAACAAGTTGTCGTAAAGCTTCAAATTGTGGAGAGAAGAAAACACGGAACAAAAACCCGTGTCAGTATGAGAAAAGTATCTATATATCATTTTCATATCTTGATATCATACTTATATATAATATATAAATATTATTAATATATATATTATTAATATATATTATAGAGGATATAGTATATATATCACGTCAGTGTGTGCAAGGTTTAAAATGATAAAAATTATATAATTGTGTAGAAGTAAGTTTTTTGTTTATGTAATAAACGATCGTGTAAACTAAAAATGGTAGCAGTACAGAAAAGCTGCTTGGTATCGCCCCTAGTAAATTAACAAAATACAAATAGTAACGGATCAAATGTAAGTAACTAAATGCACATAGTGGTTGCGAGCTCATTCAAAAAGTTTGCTTAAGCTTTCAAACTCATTTGATCAAATCTTCATACAATTAGGAGTGATGTATTGACAAGATTCACGCCTTACGCCTTATACACGAAAATCAGCTGATTATCAAACTGTCATAAAATGAATATATTTGGTTGTTGTAATGTAAAGCTCTTAGACGGCTGTGATGTTCCCATCCCTCATTTTCTCTCATCGGCAGATTTTCGCGGTAATACTTATTGGGTGTTGAAGAAAAATGGCGTTATAGATTAAAACTTCGTGTGTGTGCACTGTCTGCACAAGAATAGCCACAATACAAAATAAGTTCTTCAAACACACCTTTCATTTATTTTACAACAAAAAAGGGTGTATCGACGTCAGCACGCAAGTATTGAAGTTTCCTTGAAGAACTTGAATCATATACACTACAATGAAGTACTACGATGAAATTGCGTAAGTAGGACATACAGATTATCCTCTTCACAAACCACCAGGCTATTAAGCGTCCACGAAACCCGCAAAAACCAAGAGGCCCGCGTCCAGCACTACGTCGTAGATCTGTGGACCGCATGCCCACCGGCGTCGCGCGGTGCGTCACTCGGCGCCGGCACAGCCTTTCCACGGAAATTCCTCTGATCGGCGCAGTGCGTCAAGGCTGAATCACAGCCAGGGCCCAGGGGCGTCGCCACAAACCGACAGCTAAGGGGACGTATGCATTCTGAAGTTGATTCTTTCCATGCAATGCCCATAGACGTAATGTTTTCATAAAAAAATGTAGGGGAGACGCGGCCCTGTTTGCCGTGGTTTGGGGAGACGTGTCCCCCTGCCCATTGCTTTAGACGTCCATGATCACAGCTCCTCTAACGTCTCTGGCCGTGCGGCGTAGGGCTTGGTGCCCTCAGCCGTGGCCACACGGCTGGCCTCGACCGGAGCAGGGGGCGGACCCTGGGCAGTGGGCACTAGGCAGTGGGCAGATCCTGCAGGGGTGGGACCGTTTGTTGGCCTCAGGCAATGCTGGCGACAGAGTGGGCATGGGACATGAGACAAGGGACAGAAAGATAGGGGTAGTAGGCACGGGACGGCATAGGGGAATAGCAGTGAGTAGCATTAGATAAGGGAGAATTGGGAGGACTGGGAGGATATGAGTAGTGGACCATGGAGGACAGGACGGGAGAAGTCAGCGGGATACTGGAGATCAGGGTATCAGGGAGGACAGGAGCGAATATAAGTGAACAGAGAATAACAGGAGAGAAGAGGGGAGAACTGAACTGGATAGCGGGAGGGGACAGGAAAGCACGAGAGTGGACACTTCACAGAGGTGGACAGGATAGGACAGGAGAAGACCAAAGTGGATCGGGCTGACAGGAGTGACCAGGGATAGGAGAGAGGGAGTCATGTGAGACAATACTACGATCTTGCGTCGGCCACTGCCGTACCGCAGAGACGTCACCAGGGTCAGGTGAGCGTGGGTGAGGGGGAGAGGGGGGGGGGTCGAGATGACCGTCCGGCTGGCCTCGGGCGCGGCTGGAGCTGCCGCTGGAGCCGCCGTCAAGGCCGCCGACCCGGCCACGACGTCGCGAAGATCAGCCGCCCACAGCCCAACCAGGTCAGGGACAGTTGCAAAATTGCAGCTCACGGGGCAACGAACCGGCGGGGTCGAATGGCGCAACGGCACAACAAGTCGCCGAAAACTGGCACAGTAAGTCGCCGAAAACTGGCGTTAGCGAGCACGGGAGGAACGTCGTGTCGACTCGGGCCGCCGGCAACGTCGCGGCAGGCCGAATGGGTTCCGCTCGGGTCCGCACGTGCCGGTCGCTACCATGCGCTGACCGAGGAAAGCCCCGGGCTTATTATTGTCCCCGTCTGCACAGCGCCACACCGGTTCCGCTGCCGTCAGACCGGGCGGCTATGGTAATAGCATCGTATTGAGAAATGTTGCCCAGCCAGAAGAGAAAGGTCTGGGACAGGGTCACAATGAGGAGACTGAACTTGCTCAGTCTCCACTAGTAGCGGTACGCGAGGGTCAGGGGAAGATTTGACATATTTCGACGGTTGCAATACAAATGCGATTTTCCCAAAACATTCAGTTTTAGGTCATCTCAATAATAGATATATGTACTTACAACGAAAGAAGCGAGTTCACGGGGTTCACGCTAGTTGTTCGCGCTGGCTGAAATTGTATTAATTCGAAATTCGCTTGCAGGGTTCAGACAAATATTTGGCAACGGGCTTCTACTGCTGCCCCTGGCACAGGGGTACACGAACTTGATGTCTCAGATCTGCGACCTTAAGTCCTCCATATACACAGCGCATTCCCAGACAGCCGCACGTATAAACATATCATAGCTGCACGGCTGCACTTCCATTTGAAATGACCGTCATGAATCCTGAATATTTTTTACGAAGCAAACATGCATATAAAATACGTAATATGTCGCTTTGGAAGACTCCAGAGTTTTCAACCAGGGGATTACATACAAGAAACTGATTATGAGGATAAGATATTACTTTTCAAATATACCAAGTCATGCACCATTTTCCGACACAATGAGGAGTTGTCGTACGTTTGACGTTGCTTATTCAATGCTGCGTAAAAGCCACGTTTTACACATATTTGTACTACGAAACCTTGACGGCAATGATTTGTTTTCCTTGACGCCCCACTTTCGCATAAACCTGTTTTGGAAAGTGACGTGGGATCAGGCAGCAATGCATCTCCGACAAAGGCTTTGTCATGGGCGGTGATGTCAGTGGGCGGAGGGCGGTGATGGTGGACGATAAGCGGTGATGGTGAGTGATGGGCGGTGGGCGGTGAATGGCGGTTGGTGATAACACGGATAAGTGACACAAATGATACCGGTAAAGTTATTAATTATGGTGATGTAGTGATAGCAGACGGTGACTGGGCGTAGGTCAGTGGATATGGTCTGGAATCTGTGATCGTAGATCGGAGTTCGGCGGAGACGGTCGGTGGACGGCGGACGTCCCACGTAAAACGTTAGACGTTGAATGATGGACGTTGAATGATGGACGTTGAATGTTGGACGTTGAATGTTGGACATTGAATGTTGGATGTTGGACGTTGAACGTTGGACGTTGAACGTTAGACGTTGAATGCTGGACGTTGAATGCTGGACGTTGAATGCTGGACGTTGAACGTTAGACGTTGAATGCTGGACGTTAAATGCTGGACGTTGTATGTTGGACGTTGAATGCTGGACGTTGAACGTTAGACGTTGAATGCTGAACGTTGTCCGCCGTCCACCGTCTCCCGACCACTACCAACAGGTGATAGTAAAAACCCGGCAGTGAGCGGCCCGCGCCGGGCGCCTCGGGCGGCCCAGCTCGGCCCGTGAAAGTACCGCTCTCTGTTCCGTCGACCAGCCGGCCATCGCGTCGGCCGTGCACTTGACAATGAGTGAAACCGCTGCTGGAGCGGCGGCCACCGCTCTCAGCCGCGGCCCGTGAAAGCGGCCGTGACGCCACCGCCGGCCATGGGGCGGACACCGCTTTCTTTCTGCCCGGTCAATGACATGGCATGCCGCAGCGTCAGGTCATGGTCTATATGGGACGGCGGGCGACAGCCAGGGGAACACCTGGGTTCGGAGCAGGTCGCTCCAGGTCACATGGGTCGAAAGTGGGTCTGATTCGCTCATGACTGACGAAACGACGATGGCAATACGGACTTTTGAGAGAGGCCACACGGGGCACCCCAAGCAACGTGTAAGCGCATTGAGGCCATGTGTCGTGTCGTGCCCTCGGGGCAAACATGGTAACTCGAGAGTTCGACACCATGAATAAGTGTTCACCAAACTACACGGATGGACTCCGGCACCTCGCTGGGAACATGCTAATGGCTTCCTGAGGCGCTGCACGGATGCTGGCGCTGCACGGGTGCTGGCGCCGCACGGGTGCTGAGAGCACGCCTGGCCGGCTGAGCAGCTCGCAGAGCGGCACCTACCGGCGACGCCGCATAGGTGTCACCACCTGCGCTGGCTGGCTGAGCGACGCCAGCTCAGAAGCCCGCCGAGCACCATGTGACCGCGGCGCGGTGGTTCCCGAAATGCCCCAGGCGAGACCAGCTGTCAGCTGTGTCGAGTGCCGGGTGTGGGTGAAATGTTATCAGACGTGATACGCGGTCCAATTTGCAGGGCATCAGAGCGGGTGTCATGGGCTCAGAGGGAAGCCGGTGGCGCAGGCGATCTCAGCTCATTTGAATTGGGCTCAGGTTGAGCGTGGAAAGACGGACGTCCGGTATCGCCAAATATAGTACGGAACGGGCGCTCTTCAGATAGGTTAAGGCCACTGCAGCACTAGCGCTGTCAAAAGAAACTGGTCTCAGGTGACCAGGTCTAAAATAGCAGGTGAAAGGCATGCAGTTAAAGATTGCCGACACGCTTGTCTCTGGGTGTCTAATCTTGGAAGGATTCCTGACATTGATTTCCGACCTTGCAAAGGACGGACAAGGTTACCAGGATTGAGTCAGGCTGTGTGCACTCTGCTGCACAGGATTAGCCGAGTCATTAACGCACAGTGTGCAAGGTGTCCGTTAATCCGCCAGGAGCCGGTAAAATGCACCGTGCGAAGGTCACACGCACGTGAACGTGCGTGTCAAGCCAGGCGTGCCAGGTGGAGCATTTTAGATTGCGTTACAGATAACGCCGGACCCAGTTTTTGATCGTGAGTTGCAGATATGCGCTGGGGTAACTGCGATAGGTTGCATAACGAATACATACTTAAATACAACACATAACAATACAACATGATTGGATGACGATGATTGAGGTTAAAGGGCGCCGCAAGTACGGGGTTAGATATCGTAGCATAATGTTAAAGGAAATATATTGCACAGCAGCAGTTTAATGTATGAAGTGAGTTATATTTGCGGTCAGCATTATGCAATGCTCGTAGTCATCAACCATATTGCATTACCAAATACATCCAATTTGAATGACAAATAGTTTAAATTGGTCCACACTAAACGGCGAAGCGACACAGCGCCTTTGACGACTTCCTCCGCTTTTACAAACGAGCACTCGTGCCGGTTCCGGGCTCAATTGAGGCCCGCCACCCCCTGCCGAGGCCGGGGCAGCGTCTCGGCTCACCTCCCCTTCAATAGCCGCCTCTGGGTGATCGTCCTTTAACGATGGACAGTTAGCATCCCCAGCCGAACGGGTGAGCGCGTTCTGGCCACGTGTTGGTGGCGCAGGTGCGCGGGCCTCTTCAGACCCACCCAGCGGGGGGCCGCGCCGCCCAATCAGGACCGGCGCCGCGACCCTGATCGGCTTTTCAGCGCCCCTCAAGGTGGGCTAGCAGCCGATTCACGGCCGTATCACCTGTCAAAGCGATCCTGCACCGGCTGGTCGTCATCACCGGACTGTACCGGGACGAAGAGACGCTGCCGGCTTTACTGCACCGTCTGGCGACCTACATAAGATCAGAAGGGATGAACTGGGACGGATCGGACCCTTCTGCATCCCGGGGGGGGGGGGGATCGGCGCGGGGATAAACTACACCGAGAGGAGTACATGGACGTACGGTAACGACTCTGTCGGAAATATCGCCAAAACATGAATGAATAACGACGAACATGCTGCATGACTACGAATATATTATATTTATTTATTTGTATCAGCAAACTAACGAATATAAGACAATAGCCGATACAATTATGTTAAGCTTGCAGCCTCAGGAGCTTACCACGGACACACGCTATTTTTGCTATTTGTCATGTCATGAACTACAACGCTGGCGACATTGTGTCGCAGCCAGCAGCAGGATTTCATCATGTTTTCTCCGCTCTGGGTCAGCCGCGGCGGCGGCCTTCCCGGAGGCGGTAAATGGACCGGTGCCCGGAACTCGGAAGCGTTCTCAGTCTGTTCGGTGTGTGAGTGTGTATGTGTGTGTGTGGTCTGGACCGCCGCGCTGACGGCCTCTAGTAGTGAGAGCCGCCAACACGGAGGCCCGGCCAGGGGCCAGACGACCGACCAGCACGCGAGCGAGCTACCCAGCCAGATAGGCAGGGCAGGCGAGACGCGACGCAGCGCTGGTGGGGGTGGGGGGGGGGGGGCAGTTGGTTCTACTGCTGGAGCAGCGCCAAAGGTGGCTGCAATATGGGGAAGGCCGAGGTACAGGACAGGCCGGGACACAGGGACAGCCTGAGGAACAAACAGCCGGAGACAAAGGGATGGCCTCAGAGACAGGGCTAGACTGGGACAGGATCAACCAGAAGCACAGGAGCGGCCCGACTGCAGGGGCGGCATGTTGCAGCTCTATGTTCAGTAACGTTCACCAGGGGCGGTGATTTTGCGAACCATTTCCAGTTGGTTTCAGGACAAAAACAGCAAGCAGCATGATGTTAGAATCGCATGCGATTTCATGGTCGTAATGAAAATGTTCGGGACATCAAAGGTGGTATGAATTCAGGTTATTGTATGACTTTAGAGTCAGCAACATTTATGGCGGCAGCGTGTGCCACAATTATGACGCATTATAATTTGAATTGATAGAACGCTACAGACAAAATGATTTGATTCATATAAGCCCGAATGCGCTGATGAGTTGGTTACAAAATGCGCGGCTTATAGTTAATCCACCCAGCTGACTACTTCCCGTCACAGTCCATCTCGTCAATCTGCCTACTACACGATATCGATCCAACACGATCTTCTTACACACTACACGCAGCGACCCGCTTCAAACGTAAGACGATAGCATAAGCCCCATACGCACGTGACATGACGTATACTGTATAGTATTAGTAGCGCTGGCGACTCAACGACAGTCAGATGGACAATGCACATCGTTTACAAGACATTCAGCTTAGTCATACTGTGAGATAATGCACATTGTATAGTGCACATATTCTCTAATCAATTTAATGCTTACTGGTTTGGCCGTCGAGGCATGGTTTCTCATCCCCTCTGGCTTCGAGCCACCACGCACAGTCTTGGTTTTCCGACCGGCACCCCGGTTAGTCAGGCCACACAGCTCACAGTTCGTGTAACTCAACTAAACACAAGCTCTCAGCCCGGGACTAAACACACACATCATCACCATCAAGAGCTCTGGGCAGAGCAGCCGGCGCTTAACAGCAGCATCCCATCCATTACCGGCGAATAATGAGTCCGTTGATTGGCTGTCGATGCTGCCTGCTAGTTGAGCGGCGCGCGCTGCTCGGGCCGCGGCCTTGACGTGATGACAGCGCCACCTGGCTGTCATCGCGTCGGGCAGGTGACGCCGGCCGGCCGCCTCGTCATAACGAGCCAATGACGCCCGATGGTCGCCACCGCGCCGGTCTGAACCGACATCGGCCTTCTGCTGCCATATGTCCTGAAGACGCCAGGGACGTGCTGCCCGTCGGGTGATATTAGAACGAACGATCGCGGGGATAGTATCATAGTAGGTATGTCGAAAAAGGGCGGTTTGACGGAAGGCGACCATGTCTTCTCAACAAAACTCTACACTTTGAACGAACCTTTTCAAAATTTAGATCGAAGTCAAAGCACGTTGTTGATAAAATATGATGATAAAGGCATACAAGCTGGCATAAGCCTTCGCAAATGTCAAAGTGTCGCATAGTAATCCCTCCACAACATTTGATTGCATCAACCGTGGATTGTACTGATACTGAGCTGACGGCTGGTGGCGGTGACACAGAGCGGTGGCAGTGGCGGTGACTGACAGCGGCGGTGGCGGCGGTGCCGGCGGTGGCGGCGGTGGCGGCGGTGGCGGCGGTGGCGGCAGTGCAGTGGCGGCGCCGGCGGCGGCCGGTGCGTCGGGTACCGCCCGGCAGTCGGCGTCTCTCGCTGACAGCTGTCTGGCATGCAACATGACGTCACAGGCCCGGGGAGGAAGTGGGTCAGCGGTCTGCCAGACGCGGTGTCGCGGTGTCGCGACGGTCAGGTCCAGACGGTCGGGTCGAGACGCACCCAGACGGACCCGTATCGCTGGCATGGCGGCTTACAGAGCGGGTCAAACCGCAAACGGGACAACCGGCGGTCGTGCATCGTCTGGCTGGCTGGCACCGCCGCGCAGGCGCATAACAGACTCCCCGGCAGCGGCGGTGGTCGAATCGTGACCCCGATTCAGCTCGGCGCATCAGGTCACCCGTGGCTGACCCCAACCTGCCGTGACCTCGGATCGGGTCATCTTACCCTGCCCACAGTGGCGGGGAGGACAGACAGGCAGGCAGTGGTGGCTGACCCCAACCTGCCGTGACCTCGGATCGGGTCATCTTACCCAGCCCACAGAGGCGGGGAGGACAGACAGGGCAGTCAGCAGGGGATTCAGACGAGTCCAGTGGCACTTCGAAGTTTGGTTCGCTCATACCGATGCATGACGATAAACAGATTCCTGGCGGCGCGTCTGGCCCGCGGCAGCTTGGTGTGTCAGACCGGCGGCAACTGGGTTCTTCGCAGCGCTGTACTGGTCGAAAGGCGACACCCCATCCGAGCTCCAAACCGAAATCATATTCGGCCCATGCGAAAGGAATCAGCCAAAATGTATGCAAAGTAGTATCCGGTCACGGGCTATCACGACAATACTACGCTGTAGGCTGTAGCAGCTGTAGGCTGTAGCAGCGTAATAGTAAAACAATAGCTCAGCATCCGACGAATGCAGGGTCGCTACGGTTGAGCCGAGGCATGAATAGGACCAGAATAGGACCAGAGGGGGAGGAGGGCCGGAACTAACCACTCAATACCAGCCTGCAAGTCAGCTCTCCGAGTTGACGTCCTGGGCGCGCCTGCAGCGCTGCAGAGTAGCAGCAGATGGTCCTCCCTCCACTTCCCCCGCACGCGCAGGCCGTCCCGACCTCGGCTCTGTTCTCGTGTGACCCCGAACAGCGAGCGTCGNCGCACAAGAAGGTTTGTTTAGGGACAACTCATCCCCAAAAAAATATTGAAACTCATCAGATGTCGCATTGATGAGCGTTGGGAGTTGACCGATATAAGTTTTGTTACTATAAGTTGTTGATAATTATTGTTTCATTTAAGTTAGGGCATGCGTCAATTACCGGCAGATTTCTCGCGCTTTTTAGGTGGGGGGGGGGACGTACTGGCCCCAATCGCTCTTCCCTTAGATTCGCTACTGAGCAGCAGCAGGTCAGCAGCTTTAGCAGCTTCAGCAGCTTCAGCAGCTTCAGCAGCTTCAGCAGCTTCAGCAGCTTCAGCAGCTTCAGCAGCTTAGCAGCTCTGCAGCGTCTGGAGCGTCAGCATGCTTCTGAGGCTCAGCAGCTTCTACAGTCAGGCAGCTTTCTGTAGATCAGCAGCTTTAGGAGCTCAGCATGCGTCGTAGCAGCAGTACACGCCTTGGCACAGTAACGCTCTCACTGCGCAGCATACTGGCTGGCTGGGTGACATCGGGCAAGGGCAAAACCGGCTGTGAATCTGCTCTAAATCATTGTTTACTGCGTGCGGTCGTTTGCGCGCTGAGAGGGGCTCCGTGAGGGGCTCCACGAGGGGCCGACTGGTCGGCCACCACCGGTCGGCAGCGGGAAGGTCTCTGCTGGGGCGCTCCTGCCTTCCAGCTTCTGAAGTGGCGCTCCGCTGGGTGGCGTGGTTATAGCATGCCAGGCCATAGAGAGGAGCAGAGCTGTTGTAAAGGAGGCAGTGGTGCGGAAATGACTGTTAATAGGAAACGGGGATGGGACTGACCAAGAAGTTGGCGACAGTGTGAGTGTGGCGGTGAATTTTTTCCGTGCAGCTCCCATAGGCGGCCCTGCTAAATATCACACAGTCTATACTACCATATAGTCATACTCTACTCCATACCTACTACTATTAATAAATATAAATATATCATATACATATTATACTATAGTAATATATATATAAGAACTGTATATAATAGTATATATATGTATATATTATATATATAATATTGATATATATACTTAATACTATACTATATATATAACTAATATATATAATTATATATTATAAAAACCTGCTATTTTATCATATATAATAAACAACTGAATGCTTTCGCCGTCCAGCAGACTCCAACAACTGCGTCAGTTCTAGCTAATTCTGTAACAGACACAGTGTTGGGCCACATTCCGAAAATAGCCCGCCCCTGGAATGTCTCGAATTGGTGTCGACAGCTGGTAACAACGGTTTTTGTGTCTGGCTTTTCAGTCCGGTGCCGGCGACATGCCCCAGTTAGTGGTGTACCCTGTCTACCCGCTCGCCCGTCAACCCCTCTCGCTTCACGGACGTTGTTTTTGTTTTTAACCCCCCACCCTCCGTCTCTCTCCGTACTTCTGCGTGGCAAACCGCGGACCTTTTCGGCGCTCACTGCACCAAAAAACGGCGCATTTGCGACAAAAGCGGGTCGAATTCAGTCGACACTGAAGGTTGGAGCGCGGTACCTTGGTTACAGTGCGCAGAATGTGCGCTCGTGTCGTGGCGGGCGATGCGAGGACGTGAGGTAAGCGACGGGAACGCGTCAGAAAAAGACACGGCAAAAATGGCGGAGATGTTTTCTAGAAGTTGCGGTCAGAAATTTGCTGCAGTCGCAGGTAAGGAAACCTTTTTGTAAGGTTGTTCTTATTCTCTTGCGTGGGTATCGGAAGGAGAGCACATCGTAGCAAGGATATAGGTGGTAACCGTGAGCTTATAAGCTTCTAGCTATAGCGTACAGAGCCAATCCATATGCCGAGGACCAGGGGCAGAGGGGCGATTACCAACTTGAGGGCCGGGGGGCGTCGCCCCCCCCACTTTGGCGGAGGATGACTTAACATTTCGTAAAGAATGGTTTAATCGGTCCTTACATGATATCAGATCCTGAAAAATATAAGGGTTTCCTTCAACAAAGTTATGCACATACCCAATTCTACGTGTCTTCCTTCATATTTACGTATTGTCAGAGGCTCTGTTCGCGGAAAGCATGAGCGTCAAATTCTTTGGTAGCGTTCATGACGGGCAAATTTACCCAAAATATCCTATTTGTCTGTACTTACTCCACAGACTTATCTCTTGTGGAGTAAGTCCAGATTTATAACATCATTCTTATTCCTACCGTAAATTTCCATAGAAGTTGATGGGACAGAATGTGGGTTTTGTAGCTGAAGAACCATATTTTTCAAGCTGCTTGGATTGACTGCTGGAACGACTCTCTTTCTAAAATGCTTGCAAATTGAGCAGAATTGTTGTCGTTGATCAAAAACAAAGTTGGTGGGGCCAAAACAAAGTTGATGGTGCCATTTTCCCCCGACCAATGCTGTCTGTCTGGCACGTTATTGTTCAAGGTGAACTCAGAACGACAAAGAAATTGATTTTGCGTCGGATTCCAAAAAGCTTCAATCTATCATCAAAGCTTGACAGATTTCACTTCTGATGAAGTGATTTTAAAGAAATTTCCTTAAATTACAATTGTTTAAAATTCCTTTTTCAAAATAAAAATCGAGATATTTAACGCGTTTAAGGACCATAGGCCATTTATATGTACGGGAAAATGGGGGGAGGAGAATGTAATATTATCTCTTATAAGGGCCTTGCAACCTTGGGCACTTCTCCCCAACTTTGGCGTAGTTGATCTTATCGTTCATTTCTAATCTAATCTGGTCTTAAGGACTCTTGAATCATTTTTGTCCCGATTAAGTTCAGAGTTTGTGAAAACGTAATAGCCAGGAATAACTTATTTATCGGGAAAAAACACGTTGGTCTTCGGAAATATTTTCTACCAACACGCTTGCGCACTTTCGTACCCTACTTGCGAGAACCATTCATCGGGGTTTTGCTAGAGCGTGCATATGCTTATATTTGCTTTAAAATCAGGAAATGTGTTAATTTTCGGACAATTTAAGTCGTTTTGGGGGTCATGTTCTAATTCCTCTATGGATCAGTCCTTGGTTCCTACTTACCTGCAAGTGCAGGAAACTGTCAGTGATCCCAAGGCTGGTGGGATGATGGAAGTGATGAGGGTGAGCTGAGTACCTATCTATAACAAATATTTTGCTCATTTTCGAAACGAAAATTTAGAGGGATTTTTTAGGAGTGCTCTCATTTGCTTCTTCCAAAAATATGTGTCATGTTAAATGTGTATTGCGTCAGCATTGCAGAAGTTTCATTGGAGCATGGTCAAAATAGGCACAAAGAAAATAATGCGTGCTTAAATTTTAACAACTATTGAAAATTCGAGAACTATGTATTTTGTCAGCTTCCTTGATTCCAGTCAGCGAGAGCAGGATGTTACGGGGTCTTTCATAATTAATGTTATTATTAAAACTTATCCGTGCAGAAACGGCACCAGAGTAGAAAAACAGTTGAAATCCTATTGTCTTACGATTATCGCTATATATGATTTTAAAGTGCAAACATATTTTTGGTTCTCATTTTGAAGGGTTTTAAAAATTAACATTGATTATAAAAGACTACGTAGAATCCAGCTGCAATGAAACGCAAAATAATTCACATAGAAAAATGGGTGGCTGTTCAATATTGGTTTTGCCTCCCCCAGCTTCAAAGTCGCTCTCGGGCTCCTGCTCTACACACGTTGGCAGCCGGCAGGATCATCCTTTGGAAATGATAAGTCGAAAGAAGGATGAATTTTGCTGATCTGATATCGTTGTTTATAAGTTTAGTATGCACAAATGTCAAGATGATTGTATTTCGCTTGTGGATTTCATGTTTCATATTATAATGCCTATTTTAAAATCGCAATTATGATGATTGATCCAAAAGTATTGGACATTCACCAAAAATATTAGTTTCGAGCGGGCAGTAGGCACGTAGCCAGAATTTCGTCTAGGGTGGGGGGGGGGCTCAAAAGGGCCCTTGCCAGGCGTTTAAAGGACCCTTTTCCGAGCGTTGAAAAGGCTCTGGACTGCGCTGGCTGCTTTGTCGCCCTGTCCACATGCTGAAGGGGCCCTCTGACCTGCCCTGGGGCCCCTCGGTGCTGACTAGGGGCCAATTCGGCATGTTCAGGGCATTTCTTACCCACCCAGGTGCTCTTTTGGTCTGATCATGGACCCATATAATCTGAAGAGAGGCCATTTCAACTTTCCAGGGCCCCTTTGGTCTGTCCAGGGGCCCTCCAGCCTTCTAAGGGGCCTTTATGATCAGGCAAGGGACTGCGCTTGCTGCTTTGTCGCCTTGCCGATATGCTTACAGGAGGGCCCTCCGACCTGCACATTGGCCATCTGTGCTGGCTAGGGGCCCCTTCGTCGTTTTCAGTGGTGCCTCTGACCTGCTCAGGGGCCCCTTCGGTCTGGTCAAGGGCGCTCTCTGACCTGCACAGAGGCCCTGGCAACGTTCCAGGGCCTCTCTGGCCTCTTTAGCCTGCTAAGTGGCACTTATGACCTGGCAAGAGACTGAGCTGGCTGCTTTGTCGCCCTGCCGACATGCTCAGAGGGCCCTCCGACCTGCTCAGGAGCCCCTCTGTGCTGGATAGGGGCGCATTCGACGTGTTCAGGGGCCCTCTGACCCGATATTGGGCCCTTTTTGTCTGGCCAGGGGCTCCACTGACATGCACAAGGTTCTTTTTAACGCCTAAGGGGCCATCTGGTCTTTCAGAGAAGGCCCTGGTGGCACTTACGGCCCTCTGAAGTGCTCTAAACTCTTAAGATCACACCTCGCGTGGTCTTTCGACACTTAAAGAGCACATGATACCGCGCTTGACGCGGTCTCGTCAGCCATTTTTCGGAGCGCTGCGCGCGCCGAAAAGAGCCACCGGCTCCATTGGGGGGGGGGGGCCGTCACCCCTGATACCCTCTGACTACTTGCCTGATTGCATTTGCATTGTGCAATGCCGATTAATTTCAGAATATGAACTGTTTTTTTAGCGACGTGAATCTTTTCACATGCCTAAGATATTGATTGCAGGACATACACCTCTAACTCAACTTTGCATTGAACTTATGATGTCAAATCTATTAGTTTTCTTTCCATGAACTAAGTTCACGCAATCACGACTTTTCCCAAATTACGCGATGAAACTCGCTCACCTGATAAAAAGGGACTTCCCTAATAGAAGATGACCTACCTCACCAACCCTGTATGCTCTTCCTTTAACCAGATGATGCAATGCTCAACCTCAATTACAAAGCTTTGTCCGGTAGTTCCCCTGTACCGCATCCAACGGCAGGATCGCCGCCCCAGCCCTGCCGCCGACGCCGCCGACGCCGCCGCCCCCGTCGCCACCGCCGCCGCCACCCCCGCTCCGCCGTAGCCACCGTAGCTACCGTCGCCACCACCGCCCCGTCGCCACCACCGCCGCCGCCGCCACCCTGCTCCGCCGTAGCCACCGTCGCCACCGTCGCCACCACCGCCCCCGTCGCCACCGCCACCGCCTGCCGCCGGCACCCTGGTTTGTTGACGTGGATCTGTCCCGACCGGCTGCTGGTCGGGTCAAGTTACCGACCTGGCGTCACCAGCGACGGCAACCCCTATGTCTCCATAGTGCACCGTCTGCCCGAAACAGGCCGCTTCTGTGCACTGCCAGTCGCAGGCGAGATGTGGCGTTTTTTGTGCTGGGACATGGGGGTGCAGGAGAAAGACTGGGTAGTCGGGAGATCAGGAGATGGGGGTTTGAAGAGGATCGTGTGTCGGTGCCCAAGGATCACGACTCAAGAGGGCTGCGTGGTTAGTTTAAATGAGGTTTACCGATGAATGATGACGGGAAATGCAAGATTTCATGCGTTTTGTGTGTTGCTCCGAACAGCACATGTTGACCTTGACTGTCACTGTGCGGAGATGTGTTTTCGATTCATATTTATGTTGATATATATGGTTATTCATATTTATGTATGACAAGTGACTTGGAAACTTAGGTCTTAGAGACTCGTGGGTTTTAGGTTGGAGCCTTCACTAAGGCTTGGGTGACAAGGCCTATGGTATGGAATCATCGATTTGCAGGAGGCTTATCACATGATGGTTAAACTATTCAACTATCCCAGCTTGAGTTTATTTCAGATATCAAAATAGGAATGTTCATATCCACATTAGACACACCCTTCAAACTAAAAATAAGTCAGTGATTCGCATCCTGCGACACACCAGCGCGGCGGCGTGTTTAGGCCCTGCGTGACCTGCACGCCGACCGGAGGAAATCCACAGGTCACCGCTCTGGCCGCGATCTAAATAGCTCCCGTCGGGCGGCCGGGTGCCTCGCGGCACAATCACCTCCTTCACTAATGACGCCTTGTCGTGTGTGTTTGCAGTCTGCTATTTGCGGAGCTCTATAAATGACCAGGTTTCGGGCACGCGGGGCTTGGAGCCAGTATACCTCTGTTTTGAAATGGCCAGTCGGATTTATGTTGAATACGCTTTTAGCGTATTTTAGCGTACGAGCTGCGTCATTGCATATGCAAGTCGTTTGAACGGAGGAAATACGTCAGCGTGAAAGACGCAAATGCAAGTAGGGGATACAAATGGTGGACATGTGCTTAATGTTCCAGTGTCGACGTCATCCCTGCCGTTGCTCGATAGATTATTTAAGGAATGCCACACTTAGGATAATGGAAGCCTGTTGTGGACCGCATAACAGTGTAATAGAGCTGTTTGTAATCAACCGTAATGCTATTATATATATATAAATAGTGCTGCTGAACTCAGCTTGGCGTAAAATGAGTCATGTCACGTAGTATTGTTGTTGTTCCACAAATACATTACTGTGGACGGGAAGGGGAAGCCCCGGATATGCCTTATCCCAGTTACAGTCGTAGAGGGAGAAACAAATATCGTATCATGTCCATTGCTTTCATAGATACTATATAGTTCCAATATTTCGTTGTGTGATTTTCGAGATGCAGTCTTTATATTAGGCCGGAGCTTTCTTGTTGCGGACCCTGAGAAAAAATGTAGTAACAATGCAGTTATGAAGAAAAAATCACATTGCTAACAATTGATCAATGAATACAAATCGATTGATAAGACGATTGCCCGTTATTATTTCCTTCGTAAGACAGAGGGTGTTGCACGGGTGTGAACGTCGCAATACGTTAATTAAGTGAAATGTCAATTCACCATTGCCGATATGAAGGAGTCAGATTATCGAATGTAAAGCAGCATTGCTTCTATAATTGGCTCAATCGGTACCAATTCGAAACTTAGCGTCCTATCATATTAAAGTCAAAAGAAAAGTTGCACCGTTTTGAAACTTGTCAAATATACGACCGTTGTAGTACAACAAAATGATGCAAGTGTTGCTGAAAACGATGTCAATAATTGTGTTTCTCGAAAAGTCACTCAACTTTCGTTTTTTTATTTGATTTGGGACAATGACGTCATTATTGAGCTATAATGAGCTACAGAGAATAGTCACAATATTTTTAGACAATTCTGGTGACTTGAATACAAACATGTTTTTTTATCGTACTCGTAGCTCAGGTAATCCAGCCAAAGTTCGATATTTTTCTCTCTCCCAGGAATCAGGATCAACAATGAACAATCTTGAAATGACTGTCAGCCAATCAGCGGCGGGACTTGCATGTAGGTACCCCCTTTTGCAAATTCAAAATTAAATAGCTTTAAGCGGTTAAGTTTTGGGAAAATAGTTTTCGTACGTTAAACTTTAAATAATGGTCAAAGCTAATGGCCATCTCAGTTCAAAACCAATACAAATGTGAAACATTCCCTTTGAGATATGCATGTTGACAAACAGTCGAGGTGGACTCCTGAACTTCCACCAGCGCTGTTGACGTGTTCAACTACCCCCATTCGCCGTTCTCACCAACTCGCAATCTCCCCACCGAGCCCATCCTAAGCTGCTCTCTGCCACTCGTCCACTGCCACTGTTACAGAGCCTTGCACTTGTCCCACTAATCCTGCAATTTCCCGCACCGAATGTTGACGAACCGTCGCTCTTGTTAAAAATCGCTCAGCCGTTGGCGGCTGCGGTTCTTCACCCTCCTGCGGCAGCTGGTCTCTGGTTCTCACCGATTGTTCTCAGTCCAGAGCGGGCCGGCTCGTCTGAGACCGACCGATCACGCGCAATTACCGCCCGCGATTGCAACACGCGATTACTCGGGCAGAGGAGGTCGCGAAATCGCGATCGCGAGATAGCAGCTCGCGCGGACCGGTAGCGCGCAGAGGAGGGACACGCGGACGCGAGAGCACAGAGCAGAGGACGGTGACACGTCGCCGGTCGCGAAAAATCAGTCTGGTTCTCGCTAAAAATCGGTCTAGTTCTCGTGCGTGTTGGATGAGTGACGGTTCGAGGGTCAGATAGCAGCCGTCAGATCGTCCGCTGCTGCTGCCTCAGTGTTCTGATGTGATCTGTTCTGGTCTGATCTGTTCTGGTCTGATTCCTGTTTCTGGTCTGCTCTGTTCTGTCTTGATCTGATCTGGGTCTCGATTCTGTTTCTGGGCTCTGATCCTGCCTCCCTTGAAGTCTGGATCTGTCTGTTGCAGGGGCCTGAAATCTGTTCTGGTCTGATCTGCTTTCGGTCTGATTGTTCTGGTCTGATCTGTTCTGGTCCTGATCTGTTCTGACGTCTGATTGTTCTGGTCTGATCTTGTTCTGGTCTGATCTGTTTTCTGGTCTGATCTGTTCTGTTCTGATCTGTTCTGGTCTGATCTGTTTTCTGGTCTGAATCTGTTCTGGCTCTGATCTGTTCTGGTCTGATCTGTTCTGGTCTGATCTGTTCTGGTCTGATCTGTTCTGGTCTGATCTGTTCTGGTCTGATCTGCTCTGGTCTGGATCTGGTCTGTTCAGGTGTGGTGTGATATATTTTGTTCAGGTTTGGGCTGTTTTTCAGGCTTGATCTATTCAGCTCAGACATCATCTGATCTGTTCAGATCCGATCTGATCTGCTTAGGTCTGATCTGATCTGTTCAGGTCTAATCTGTTCGTCAGGCGTCAATCGGATTGGCATTTAAAGCCTTGATGGTCGATTGTCGGCCCCGTCTTCACCAGCTATTCGATCTGTACCAATCTGCGCGGAATGCCGGGTGAATCAGCCTCCCGTCGTCGGGGCATTGTTTGGCCGTTCACACCGGCTGACTGGGACGGCCGGCACCACAGGTTCCGGTAGCCACTCCACCCACCTCCACACCGGAAACGGTCCCAGCTCAGCCGTGAAGGCCGCGGCCTTTGAAGTCACGCCGACCGAGACCCCACGGGGACCTCCACGGGGACCTGAAGTCACGCTGACCGTGACCCCACGGGGTCCTGAGGTCACGCCGAACGAGACTCCACAGGGTCCTAAAGTCACGCCGACTGCAGCCCCACGAAAGCACGCCGGTCACCCCTGTCTTGTCTACTGTGAGATGTCGAGAAGCGTAGAATAACTAGATGACTGAGCAATAAGCAATCAGTGGATTTTTTAATAAAATTGCTCGTTCGATTTGTCGTAAGAGAGTAAGTGCTAGTGAGGTTAACCGTTAATGATCTAAGCGGATATGGGTAAACATTTGTGTTGACTGAGAGAAAATACCGGGTTCATGGCAGGTCAACTCACCGAAAGGTTTAAAGAGAGAGCGTTGACCTAAACTTCGTGAGCTATTTTGCTGTTGAACTCGATGGAAGCGGAATGTCTATTTTACGTCAGGGAAAGGAAAGCGGGCTCGGTATTCTTCGGTTTAAAGATTGTTCGCCGAACCAGCATGCACCGGTGGTGTGCACTCTTCAAAAATATCCACTGACTGCACACGCAGGCATGAATATGAGCTGCTGTTGCACGATGGGCTGACCAGTGCTGACTGCAGTAAATCTGTAAATTTGTATCGTCAGCAATTGTGGGTCAAGGAAGCTCGATCCGACTCCCAGCAGTCGAATTACACTGCGATTGATCGCCGCAGCCATGTGTTCATATGTTATAGCGCAGTATACCTTTATCTTTTTGAAACAGACAGTCGGTTCATTTTTCTGATTTCTTAAACGTCCGGTGATATTTGACGTTCTGGGGAAAATATCTTGATAACTCGCTTCTTATGTCTTATATGACACATACATTGGCAATGCTGCACGGTTATTCGGAGTGGGTTTCAAAGGGAATGGGTTAGTTTGGTTACGTTGAGATCCATAAATATACTACCAAGAGTGTGGCCTCAATGTCAATCTCAAGCACACATTTCCATCGATTAAACAGTTTTTCATAATAATCTTCCGACATTCAGCAAGCATCGAAAAATATATAAAAATGTAAGGAATGTGGTAAGAGAAACTTGGACAAAGTGCATATGCACATTGCGCATGCCATTTCATAAGAGGACAAATATGGCCATGTCATGTAACTGTGTTACGTAATCAAGGGAAGGTCGTAGTGGCCGGAAATGTTACGACCTGTAAACAGCCCTCGCAGCGTTACCAATACGATAAGGGACCTTCAAAGGATGCTGAACAGCGCTGCTATACCGCGCTGAAAGGTTGCTTGGCAACGCTGATATGCAATCAGCAACTCATTGGGGTCACGGATGTGGGTCTGTTTTTGCCGAAGGCGGGTCTCTGTTTCTTGTGCGAGCTATATGGTCCCATTGCTCAGAGATATGGTGGGCATATTACAGTTTCAGCACTATGTCGGTCCAAAGGTATTATGCCGGACGCGAATGTGGGACGATGGTGGCTCAAAGTTGGCGAGAGAAGCTCAGGCGGAATCGGCGGACGATAAAAAGCCTTTAAAAAGTTTGATAAAAAAGTTTGACGCCAAAAGGTGAAAGTGTTTCCTCCAGTTCAATATACCACGGAGTACTGTAAACTTCGCCGACTATCCCCTTGTTTGCTGCATTTCATACACTTTGGATTTGTAATGACAAAGTTGTATTTTTGTCACTTCCTCGTCCAGTGAGCACAGTCAACGCAATTGTTTTATTTATAACTCAAATTTATAAATATTTGCTTATCGTTGCCTGCTAAAATCCATACCTAGCCTTTCCGTCATACTGTATTGAGCTGTTAACCCTCGCCCGGGTAGGGCAGGATCACTGCGTGTCCGGGTAGAGCGGGGGGGGGGTGGCGTCTGACCCCCTTGGTCCGGTTTCGACCCCTAATTGGAGTAGAGATTTGATTTAAAAAGGACCCGTTGCTTGTGTGACGGAAAGGAAGTTTTTGACACCAGATTTTTAAGGTCCTGCGTCCAAGCGTGAGCTCCTAGGTCATGTCCAACTGATCAACAATGTCAAAGTCAAGAATTCGTCAATGCTGTCCCAAAATTGATATCATTGTAATCGGAGCCAAAATGGTGAAGGAACATTTTAATAATGCTTAATGCATGCCAAATTTGAAATCAGCGCCAACAAAATTGACTTTAAAACTGCCGAATTAAAAAAAAACATCGCCAGGTCATCTGAAGTACAAGTGACTTCGGGTTGACCTGTGAAAGCGCATGACCCCAGTGGAACATATACTTATGTAAAATGAATCCCAGATTTGAAATCACGCCTAAAAAACTGTTCTAGATCGACCAGAAGCCGAACACAAAGTCATGAGTCATCGGAGTCAGTGACCTCGTTGAAACTCAGAAGAAGGTCACTGGCAGGTCACAATCTGCAGTGAAAAGCCACAACTCGTCCGACCTGAAAACAACTTCGTTTATTCTTCTAACAGCAAGCACTCGAAATTGCACATGTAACAAGGACCGAGTAACAAGGGCGAGGGTTATTTTAACACTTGATATAAACAGTAAACCTTATGGGCGCCACATAACCATTGAGTTGAGGCGCCCTTAAGCCCAAATCATCATCATCATCAAACAGTAAACCTGTTGTAATGTATGTAATGAAGAAGCTACGGGGCCGCCTGTTGCGCCTGACATAACCTTGAGAAACAGGTCATAGGTCACGGGTCATGAAAGTTGGAGGTTCGAAATTTCCAGGGTATTTGTCAAATTGTTCATAATTAGCGTACCCAAAGTTTCATCGCGATCTGTTCATAACTACGTGAGTAGTTTTTTTGGAAGAAAAAAACGAGGGGTGGCATCAACCCCTTACCTGGGCGAGGGTTATTTTAACACTTGATATAAACAGTAAAACAGTTTAATGTAGACCATTGATCGAACATTGATAATCAAAACAGAAAAACATCAAATCTTACACGCAGTCCATCCAACAGTCGACATTCTGATGCGATATTGTTTTCATTGACAACATTGCTTTATCTAAGTTTTTATATCCCCTTCATCACCCCCGAATTTCGATTCTGGTGCTCAAGTCTCACCTATGACATAACTTTATTGGGCGCTTCGATCTGGTAGTAGTTTCGACATCATCCGCACCATACACCAACCGCCATATGCAGCTTCCTCCAGTCACCCTGGTCCCAGAAGGTGCCTGGCCTGCTATGCAATGACCTTGACCGCGTCCCAGTGACCTGCCCCCTCCCCGTCGCCGTCCAGCCTCGCCCGCGCTGGCATTGATCGGAGTTTTTCGCGCCCTTTCCTTGGCGCGCTTTTTCGTCCTGCTGGCCGGCCGCCGACCACTGGGTCCCAGTCCAAATACAGAGCTCCGCCGACCCACTTACTTTTTGCTCAGCGCCGGGAAATTGCCAGTGGTGTGGGCCTCGGCTAAGGCAGGCTGGCAATCACACCGACTTAGAATGTCCAATAAGTAACAAATTGACTCACGGTCCGAGTTTATCACCGACTTGCAGCGGTATTAACTAAGTCGTCCGTGGAGTGGTTTTCTCGTCATCGGGCCAGAGCCACTCCATGTTATCTGGGATTCGTCATGCCGGGCGCCCGAGTTCAAGGCCGGCCCGATGTTTTGCCCCTGGTGGAGTGCGATTGGGTACGGGATTGATAACTGAACTGATGCAACTGCACCGACAGGCTGTCGTCATCTCCTTCTGATCGCGCCGGTGCTTGAGTCGCTTCACATGCCTTCAGAGCCGCCGCGAGACGCAGGCGGGTCCGAGTTTATTTGCTTGGGGGTGTGATGGGTAACACGGACATTGGACAAGCATTACACAAGCTCGTAATGCAATATGGGCGGGCAAATAGAAAAGCGGCATTTTAACTCAACGGTTGAACCAACTGATTGAATACATATAACAGAATGCACCTGTGGAGGAGACTGACAGTTTATTGCAGCTATGCTCATAAGTAATAAGTGTTTGGTAATTTGAATGATAATATCGTTGAAATGACGTTTAAACCTATTCCCTGCGGAGAGCAGATTCTGCCCCCGTTGGTTTTCGCTTGCCGCTTCTAAATCACTATGTCTAGCGTCTCGAAACTGTATGACCTTTTCTATAATTGAATTACACGTGTTGTGTCAAAATGTTAAAAATCGGCTCTGCAGAGACGGTGCCAGGCTCCTGTTTTTGGGAGGGTGTTACGAATGCGGTTGTGCGGCGCATACTTCCTTCGTAGTTTGCGGTGCAATACATGCGTCAGAAATATTGTCACTATAATATGCATAAATACTGGGATTGTACATATTTTGGCAGAGGCGCACTCGAGATTCAAAAAATGTTAGGCGATACCCTCCGTCAAATTAAGTCTAACTTCAAATTAGTAAGATGATAAAAGGCGTTACGCATATGGTGCCCCCCATGTTGTTAACCTAGATCCGCGTATGCTCATTATATTACATTTAACACATTACAGCAAATAATGCCCACATGTAACGCTTATATCGTCCCAAACAATCACGTACAGCACATACTTGTTATCAGAAATCCCCCATTTTACATCCCCTGAATAGCCTATGATTTTAATGTTGAAACTTGTCTTTTTATATATTGAAGACCAGTATATGTGAAACTCAGAAACGTTTTGGGCACGGAAATTGGTCGAACCACATGACCACAATGGCCTTTAAAAAAAACAATGTTTCGTTTGTTTGCCCCATGGACCCCAATTTTTTTTAGCAAAAATGAAATGTAGCGGTTCAAAAATCTTGTCATGAAAAATCGAATGGCTTTTGTCACAGCACATTTGCACCAGGAAAACATTTAGAAGCATTGGCGGATAAATATTTTCGTATTCCTATAGCTGTAAGAACATATCTGCTTATTGGGATTCTCATCCTCGTTCATATTTACGCAAATTCACAATGCTGTAGAGCACCAAATATCAAATAACACATACAGCTCCCAGAAAGGCACATCCTTCTCTCGCTGGATCTCACCTCTCATTGACTTCCAACGATTTCAACGAGAGCATACAGGCCATCTCTATGTCCCGTTTGCGGCAACCATGTCCGGCTTGGTTCGCGATGACTTATGAGTCGGCACCAAACCAACTACACCACAGGATAGCCAACCCTGTCAGCCCCACCAACTCAATACATACATTGTTCCCCTGATCTTCCTGTCTCACGTCCCGGCATTATTGCAAGGTCACGATCAGAGCACAACGTGACCCTACCGGTGTGTGATGGCTTTTGTCGGGGGCAGGGTCCTGTGGTAGGGACGAGGGTAGCGGCCAGGGGTAGGGACTAGGGTACCGAGTTAGGGGACGAGTGTAGGAGATCGAGGGTGAGGTACCGAGCTATGGACCGAGGAAAGACAGGGGGACGAGTGTATGGGACCGAGTGTAAGGGACCGAGTACATGGGACCGAGTTAGAGGATCGAGGACACATGGACGAGGACAGGGGACGAGGACAGGGGACGAGGACAGGGGACGAGGACAGGGGTACCGAAGACAGGGGTACCGAAGACAGGGGTACCGAAGACAGAGGGACGAGGAGGGGACGAGGACAGGGGACGATCGGCAGGGGGACGAGGACGGGAGAGGACAGGGGGACGAGGCAAGGGCGAGGACAGGGACGGAGGACAGGGGGACGAGGACAGGGGAACGAGACAGGGGAACGGATGGACAGGGACCGAGGACAGAGGTACCCGAGGACAGTGTCGTGTACCGAGGACAGGGTACCGAGGACAGGGGTACGAGGACAGAGGGACGAGACAGGGTACCGGGACAGGGGCAACATTACGCTGAAGTCTGTCAGGACAGGTGGTAGGGGCTATGTTGGTGCCGAAGGTAAGATACCGGATAGGGGTCAAAGGTAGAAGTTGGAATTGGGGACCGAGTCCGATAGGTTAGGGGTCATGTGGTAGGGAAACCGGAGTAGGGGTCAGGTAGGGAACGAGGAGTGGATATTGGGGGGGACCGTGGTTAGGGACCAAGTGGGGTACATGGTACAAGTGGGGGTTGTTGGGGTAGGGTTGGCAGACAGTGAGGGTTGTTGGGGTAGTGTTGGTAGATAGTGAGGTAGGGTTAGGGTAGGGTTAGTGTCTAGTTACCCTGGGGATGGTCGTCTGTGGGGTAGGGCTGGGTCGACATACGTAATTGGTGTGCGAGTACCTTCAGATCGGTGTGGTTGAAGGCATGTCATGAAGACTGTGACCTCCCGGGCGAAGTCCAGGCCGGTCCCTCCATGGTCCGTGTCTCCCTCCCCCTCCGATGGACCAGTCGCGTGACCACCCATCATCCGATCTACGGCAGATGACCCTACCGAGGTCAGCGGGGCCCGGTGTCCCCTCGTTCCCACCGCGCCCCGCCACTCCCACCGCGCCTAACCAATCCTCCCAAGGCATGTCCGGTTAGTGAAGGCTGAAGCGGCAGGACTCGTGCCAACGCCAAGAACCGACCATTGACGAACTTGTTCTGGATCTAAATCTGAATATTGGATTCACTGCGTTATGCCGAGAGCAGCCATGGTGACTGACTCCGGGCTCCGGACCAAGTAGTACCTTCTGTACCTTCGTGTTACTGGATGACCTTCTGTACCTTATGTACTTCTTTCTTCTTCTGGTGACTGTACTTCAGTTCGGCTATGGCTACAACCAGACACGCTGAAACTCACACGAGGACTCGCAAATACAATTGTCACGAAATCCTCGAGCGTTATGCGCACACTCCGTGACACTAGAGAGTCATGATGGTAATGAAGGTATGCCCATCGTTGTGAGGTGGGTGGCACCATCTTCCCTCGATCCTGGATGTCACCTTTGAAGGCGGTGACGTATGATCCTAACCAGAGTGCTGATTACTGCCAGGCGATTAATACTCGTCACGTGCAAGACGTTGCATTGTTGCTAACCATCATGATAAAGCGTCAAGGACAGTGTTTTTTTTGCCTGCAGATGCGCCAGCTGTCTCGCATAAGTCCTAACGACGAGTTAACGTAACTAAATACATTATTTAAGACAAGGTCAGGTGTGCTGTGAGGTTCCACACCAGTGAAACTGTGAGCGCCATAATTAGGCATTAATGAGTCAGGCAGGTGGTGGTTAGTTAACATGCATAACCTTCAATTGTGTGGGTGATTTTACCAGTGACGGCTTGGCACGAAGTCGCACGCTGAGGGCGGAACTGAAACCTCACTGTGTGGCCTCATGTGCCTCTTGTACTGATCAGTGACATGAGGACCACTGAGTGTCGATAGAAGCAGTTCCAGAAGAACCAGAGGTCAGACTTGATCCAGGGACCTGCGTGTTCCCCTAACCACGGTCCAGGGACCTCAAGGTCCAGGGATCCAGGGACCTCACGTTTTGTGGACTCAGCGTCGTCAAACACACAAGTTATCTTTTCCGCCCAAACAGAAGCATGTTCCTTTTAAGGTCGCGGAGTATGCTATCCAGTGGCATTGTTGCCTATGCACGATTAAAACAGATATAGGTGTCATTTTAACACGATCTCGATTAAGACAAATGAAGCAACAGCGTTTGGGTGAAATATATTCATTTGACAGCCGATGGAATAATGCAAGCTGGACCAGGAAATACCAGTCGTCTTACATAACACCAACAAGCGTCTAACCAAAGGCATCGCCAATGACGGATCGTCTCCGATCTCTGCCACACCCGGTGCCGTACACGAGTGCATTGTGTGGGGTGGCGTGCAAGCGTGCATTTCAATTAAGAAATCGTGCCTGCACTGATGGGCGTATCCAGCAACCGTTCCGGACACGTATCCGCGTGTCGATGGCGTGCTCGCTGAGGTATAATAGATCTGCCATCGTTTTGGCGCCACTTGTCCCGTAGTGCCTCTACCTGGCGCCAGCACGTGGTGAGAACACGTGTCGCGCGGGTCCGTGTCGCACGGGTCCGTGTTGCACGGGTCCGTGTTGCACGGGTTGCGTGTCGCGATTCTGATGAGGTTATCAACAGACATGTGCTCTGATCCCAAAAATGGATCCCGGGATCCGATCCCATGGATCTGGATCTGGGATCTATGATCATGATCCACACTCTCAGTTTTGTCGAGAGATCCTATGGATCATAGGTTCCACACACTAAGTTTTGTGCGTGGATCCAGTCGGATCATAGATCCAGCATTGTATTTAAGCCGAGAGATCCACAGAATCACAGATCCAGATATACAGAAAACCCGCGAGATCCAGGCAGATCCAGCTTATATTAATCAATGGCAGCTGCCAGCTAACCAAGCAAACATTCACAATAATTATCAAAAGAAAGTTAGGCCCACATTATTAGTTGTACAGTGCATTATCCCTTGGTTTGGTTAGTTTAAGTTATTGCTAGATACAGACTTGTTATTAACGATTCAACTCTGATTGAGCGAACTCATGAATTAGTAGTTTCATTGTGACTCAAACTGATTGAGCCGCTCACATTTAGGACTTGGCTTTGAGCGTGATTTGATTGATAAGCTCAGGTAGAAACATGATGAGTCGGCAACAAATATTTGAGAGCTGATTGAGTCAAATTTGTGATTCAATCAACAAACGTTTAAGTTCAGAAGAAAATAATAAATCTCACAACTTCAAGCTATTAGTTGTTACACTTATAACAATGCAATATTTTCACCTTCAGGGCCCAACTCAAGTTAAATATCTAATCCAACTAGTAACTTGGGCCAAAGTGCACCAGAACTTCATGCTTAACAGAAAATACTGAACGCATTTTTACATCTGATAGCATGAAAAGTTCAGACGATAGACATGGATAAGCATTAATCAGTTGTCCTTGTCACTCATGTCAGTTTCTGATGTAGCATTGGGTCAGGTCAAGGCTATATAAAACCGGTCACGTGAAGAAATGTTCAATGTTATGTTATCAAATGTTTCCAACGTACCCCGATAATTAATAAACCTCGGGCCCAGACGGGCCAGAAAGTCCAACAACAATCTAGGCCAGTCATGGTTTGTTTGGTTGATGAATGTCTCTTGTGCGCCGTGTACCCTGCAGTGACGTCGCCATTGACCTATTAGAGATCAATGGACGTCGCAACGCTTTTTTGGCATTTGGCAGGAATGTGGTGGCAGTCTTAGAAGACGTTCTTGACGCATATATTTCGATTGCGTCGCTGCTTGTTTTGATTTCGATTGATGTGTTAGCGCAGTTATAGCATTGAGCAATTCAGGTAGATAAAAACTAGCCATTGCAGCTTGAGATGAAGTTTGGGGTTGATTTTCAAGGAAGTTTGCAATATAATTTGTTTTCGATAATGCGTATTGTCCGTGCCCAGGATGTTGAATGGACCTTGATATGTTTTATTCATCACGTTGTGTAGTCAATCAAAAATAAAAGCTTTTATTTTTACCTAAAAGGGGGGGATGAAGCACAGGCTGTCAGAAGGTGGCAAAAGATAAAGATTCCAAGCAAGAGTGTTTGCTGAACAACAGTTGTGAATAACTCATTGATACTCTTTCTTGGGATGCGATTTCATTGCTGTCTGTTACTAGCGTTGTGTATCTTAATGGTTGTTATTGTGAAGAATAATGTTAGTATAGGGCGATGGCTTCAGAAGTTGGCTTCATGTCTACACTATGTGGAAGACATACTGTAAGCTCTCAGTCTGTTGCAAGTATGAAACCATGTGATATTTTCAATGTATTGATGTACTTATGCTGATTTATGAACATTTAAGAATGTGGCGTGGGATGAGAACACCATGCATTTCTTGCATTATTTGGCCGTGAGATCAATTGGGATCATAGACTGACCCTGTATTTATGGTCGAGAGATCCACTGGATTCACAGATCCCACTTTATACTTTTGCCGTGGGACCAACTGGGATCAGATATCCTACTCTGCATTTTTTGCTTAGATCCACTCGGATCATAGATCCAAACTTATATTTTTGACGTCAGATCACAGAGATCATAGATCTTACTTTGTTTTTCCCCGCGAGATCCACTAAGATCATAGATCCTTCTCTGGGATCCAAGCACATGTCTGGTTATCAATGGATGGGCAGACTGACGTCAGGCCACGGGGGCGCGGTCCAGCCGTGACCTGCAAACGATAGGTCAGCGAATTATTTGACGTCCGTCAAATTAGCAGCATCATTGAATATCCACACTGGCAGGGTGATATTCAAGGTGTGTATTTTATTTGCCTCAGACGTCGTAAAGTCCTTCTATTCTAATTAATTCCGAAACGTACCTCATATGGGTGATATTTATAGTTGGTTTTCGGAATTACACGCTTGTAACTGTCATCAGCATATGATATGGTTGTCTTGATTTGTCCCCAATTGTATAACTGGGCCTCATTGAATGCCTAATTCCGATAAATTACCTTTCTTGGGTGGTATTTTTCGTTGTTTTCGAGTAGTTACCACGCTTTTGCACAGCGTATTAAGCATTTGCTGGCCTTAAATGCTTTATGGCATGTAACTAAAAAAAAAAAAAAAAAAAATAATCGGAATCGCACATTCAGGAGGCCCTGCGTATTGATTTTTGAGAATAAATTGAGACATTTGCACAACAACTGTTGAAACGTTACAAAGCACGTTAATAGTAACAACCGTAAATTACTAAACACAAAGATACATTTTCGAAATCAGCACGCTCAAGACAAATCTGTATACAAGTCTGGGACAAATCAAAAAACCCGAAATATCACACTGTCATTGTGTATATATCGCTTGCTCTTGACTAGCGTCCCATGCGACAAATCCCGTCACATAAACATTAATATAACAAGTATCTCATCACGACAAGCATATCTCATCTTATGCTTACAACAAATGAGCACAAGTTTTGCAGGGAGAAAGATAAAAATGTAAATATTCCTTAGTTATTGGCTATACGGTGTTCCGCAATGCGTGTTATTATATTTACTGCTTAGTTAGTTTTCAGTTGTGCGCCAAGAATGTACGTCAAAAGCCACCATTACACCAGGTACGACGTGAAAACTTTAAGCCCATATACTTAAGTAAACCTGAATTTTTAAGAGCGAAAATCCAGCTGGGAAAAAATATGTCATGTTAGGACAATTATTAATAGTACGATAACTGAGCTCAACCCATACACTTCCTAAAAGTATTATTAAACTTTACCTGTTTACAAGATGACCCAGCTGGTCGACATGCCTCCCCATTAGGCCCTATGTTGAAGGCTCAGTCTCGCGACCTAGTATCTATGACCGTGGCTCAGGCAGGTCAAGTGTGCCTGATCTGCCGCGGTACCTTATCGACCTAAAGAATACTGATGTCGGAGTGGATAATTATGCACAGGGAGCGTTTGAGTACTACCCTTTCAGTTGAGTTACGTGGAGCAATACACAGTGAAGCCACATAGGCGTCGCCACCACTGGGAACGCTAGGGATATTGTCCCTAGTAATTTGCATTGCGGCGCCCTTAAGCCCCAATCATCATCATCACCTAGTAATTTTCAGCCTCCCCTAATATGGTCCCATGTTAATGTGCACGCGCACTTGAATTTGCCCTTAGTAATTTTCAGATCGTGACGACACTCTTGTGAAGCCATCATACTTTTCCGTTATCTCCCCTCTTTTGAGGCGCAAGCTTTCATACGCTGCTACTTGTTTGGGAAAAATAAATGAAATAAAAAGGGTATTACTGTTTCCTCTCATGACCATCAATCATATACACGTCAGGACCATTATGACGGATAGTAAAAGTGGATGTAGACCAGGATGCCGCATTTCCTCACCGGGACGTTCTTCAGTGGCAGACATGTTCTTCAGGAGCAGACATTTTACCAGCATCCGAGCCACATCTCTTCCCCTGTCTTTTTGACTACCTTTCGGCTTTCACGGCAGAGCGGCCGAGTCGCCGGTGAAGTGAGACGTCTTCACCCGTCACCGCGGGGTGACTCTGACGGAAATCACGCGCGCTTACTACACGAGCCTGCACGCAGCCTGTGCCGCGCGTGTCCGGCCCATGTCATCACGGGGTGGGCACCATTCCATCACAGGACACGGCATGTCCCGAGGCATGACGACCAGACACGTGCAACGCCGATCAGTGACGATGGTGGGTTCATGGGTGAAGATGGTGGTTCATAATATACGATGGTGGGTGCACGGATGACGGTGATGGGTTCATGGGTGACGATGGTGGGTTCATGAATATACGATGGTGGTTCATGAGTGACGATGGTGGGTTCATGATAGACGATGGTGGGTTCATGGGTGACGATGGTGGGTTCATGGGTGAAGATGGTGGTTCATGAGTGACGATGGTGGGTTCATGGGTGACGATGGTGGTTCATGGGTGAGTGGTGTCAAATATACGGATGGTGGGTGCATGGATGACGGTGATGGGTTCATGGGTGACTAATGGTTGGGTTCATAGTGACGATGGGTGGTTCATGAGTGAGGATGATGGGTTCATGAAATAGAAGAGGTGGGTTCATGGTGACGATGGTGGGTTCAATGGGTGACGATGGTGGTTCATAATATACGATGGTGGGTTCATGGGTGACGATGATGGGTTCATGAGTGACTATGGTGGGTTCATGAGTGACTATGGTGGGTTCATGAGTGACGATGGTGTGTTCATGGGTGATGATGATGGGTTCATGAGTGACGATGGTGGGTTCATGAGTGACTAATGGTGGGTTCATGAGTGACGATGGTGGGTTCATGATAGACGATGGTGGGTTCATGGGTGACGATGGTGGGTTCATGGGTGAAGATGGTGGTTCATAATATACGATGGTGGGTCATAAGGATGCGGGTTGTATAGTCAGAAGTATGTTAGGGCCATTGGACAGGAGAGCTGATAGTATGTGTTAGCTATGCACTATAGTATGGTCATAACTTGGTGTATGATTATAACTTAATTTGATCCTACTGAGTCATACCTGAGTGAAGTCTAGGGACTCGACGACGAGTGTATTAATAGCTAATATATATGCATATTGAATTAGTGCATTATACATATATATATATATATATATATATATATATATATATATATATATATATATATGTATATATCCTCATCATCCAGGACCTAAGAGGCGCACTCGTTAGAAATTACTAATGCACTTGAACACATAAAAACGCTATCGACAAAACTCAAACAGCATTTGTCCTGTTGTACTTCCATTAACGAACACGATTATATATAACCGATATGCCGGGGCCATTAAGTTTTTGCAGCAGGAAGCCATTACAGAACTCGGTGTAAACACCTCTTTTTAGGCGGACCTCCACAGTTTGGCCTAGTTTGGCTGTTCCTCGTGAGAATCGTCGCGATTCTTGGCTGGCGCGTGACAAGCTTTTTCATCCGCCAGCAAATATGTTGATTGATTTTGGCGTTTTTGTCAGTTAGCAGCTGCTGTATTTTCCAAGTGTCGTCACCAGGGGAAATGCTGAAAGTAGGTTGTCTACATGCTGAACGAAAGGCTGAACTAATGGCTGATATCCCGGGCAAAATGTACCGGAATGGTGCAGTGCGATATTATAGTTTTATGCATGAGTGGCATTAATGATTCAGTTTATGAACGAGCCGAAGGCGAGTTCATAAAGCTGAATCTTTAATGCCACGAGTGCATAAGAACGATTTAGTGGCATGGCCGTTTCGAGCGAATAACAACTTTTTGAGTCAGATTTCAAGTACAGATACATATTCTAGGAGCTCGAAATGCAGGGTCCATTGACCCTAAGGCTCAGCAGTGTAATTATCATTTCCCGGGAGTGTATTACAACTTCCAGTTAATACAGGCTAAAGTTAAACACGTGGTCAAATGGGAAATACTTATTCGGCCATGCACTAAGCAATGTTTTTGTCGAGTTGTGCAGACTGCAGATGCATTGCATATATATGTATAATCCCCGCGCATAATGTATTAATGCTATTTTGTTAAGAAATAACATTGTTTATTCAGTCAAAAAGCCAACAAGTATATCATGCATATTATGCAGTAATGTTTGCCTTTGATGAACACAAACGAGGGAAATACGTTTTGGCAAATGCGTAAATCATGAACAATCTATTATAGACTCGCTTGACTTATACTACAGACGAGGCGAAGTTGGCGTGGTTTGATTGCAGACTAGGCCAGAATATTTGCATTTGTTTGATTAAACCAGTTTTGGTTGTAAGCTAATCACACAAATCAGGCTTTGAATATACAAAAACGAAACTGAATCTGAATTAATACGTCCTAAACTGTGTTTTGTTTTACCTACGGGTAATAAATGCTAATGCTGCCATGTGGGAAATATTGTTTAACAAATAACAAAAGTTCTACAAGCTGCTTATAACGATAATGCACTGTAAAGATGTTAACCCGCGCCCCGCCGCTGGGGTATTCAGCCGAACACTGGGGGTGAGGGTGAGGGGGCAGATTCTGCCCCTCGCTATCTTCTGAACAAATAAACATAGCGAGACGCGCAAGGCTGCAATCGAAAGCTCCCAGTGAGACACATCTAATGCATATGCGACATTTTCAAAATAAGTTCATGCATGTCACGGTAAGGTCAAATATCAACATCGAGGTATCTGAGTGATGGGCCATACTTTCCATCCAAAGCCTTTTACTGTGACTATTATCACGCAATGTGCTCTCAAAGACATACCTAATAGATATCTGGCAAAAGCGAAAGTGAAATTGTAAGCAAGGTCAAGGTCAGGTCACAGATGGTAGCTATCGGTAAGAGGTCTACGAAATTTATGCTACACTTGTTTTATGGGCTAGTTTAAACGCATAATTCGATATAAGCAGCCATTTTTACTACATGATCCCATATGATATCCCTCAGGCAAAGGTCAGCTCACATAATGTGAAAAACGAAAATTAACCAATCAAATAAAAAACATGCTTCTGACCAGATCTGTCTCAGAAACACAAAAAACATGGTGGCATTTTTGTGTCTGTATCTGGTCGATAAAATAAAAGGTGCAATTTCCAAAAATCACTTCATCAGTTACTTATACTTAGGGAGTTAGGCAATCAAAAATAATTGTTTTTTATTGTTCATTACTAACTGTCCAATGCATTTCTAAATAATGTTTTTACATGTCTAAACAATATGATTTTGTTGATTTTATTCGGAAAATTATATGTTTATTTCAGTTTTTGGGATCATAAAATAACAATTGAAAATCCGAGAAGGCCATTAAAAAAAATCGGACTTTTTGTTTGCAATTTGCTTTCAAACTCGATTTTCTACATTAAATAAACATTTGTCGTTTTCCACCAAAAATGGCACGGTATGACCCATAAGGTCACTAAAACACCATTATCTCCCAGAGCTCTCCACCAAATTTATTAAAGTTTTTGTGAGATGACGTAGAATTGATCCGAAATATGGTACTAAAGGTTTCACATCGATATCTACCATAGTGTTTAAGTACTTGAGCAAATCTGAGTGGGGCAGATTCTGCCCCCTCCCCATTGTGGCGCTACATAATATTAACATAACTTAAATTTAACATTAACATTACTGAATGCACGTCACCAAACTTGCATATTTTATTTATGTATTTATTTAAATTTATTTTTGTGAAATCACAATAACTCTGGGCAATGAAGTACTTTCAGGTCTTCAATCCGAGTCTGGATAATGATTACCAGGACCCAGGCCATAAACCCACAAATATTCACCTCTCAACCCTCCCTGACCTAGGATCTTACCCCGTGTACTGTCCCCGCTCTGATGTGATGGCTGCGGACGTTCTGATGTCGGCGTTCTGATATGACGGCGGCGGGCGTTCTGATATGATGGCGGCGGGCGTTCTGATATGTCGGCGGGCGTTCTGATGTGATGACTGTGGGCGTTCTGATGTCGGCGTTCTGATATGACGGCGGCGGGCATTCTGATGTGATGGCGGCGGGCGTTCTGATATGTCGGCGGCGGGCGTTCTGATGTGATGGCTGCGGGCGTTCTGATGTCAGCGTTCTGATATGACGACGGCGGGCGTTCTGATGTGACGGCGGCGGGCGTTCTGATGTGACGACGGCGGGCGTTCTGATGTGACGGCGGGGTGTTTGACCGGCCCTGACCGTCTGGGCTCCACATCACCGCCTGCCCCCGCCTCTGGAAAAACAACCCAAATTACCGCAGCCGCTGCGTCAGGGTCGCATTTACAGGTGTTTGCGGCCGTAATTTGACCCTTGGTGCACTCGGTGACGGTGCTGTGGCGAATGGTGGCCGTTTTTGCACCGGGTAATCGCCCCAGACCTGATGACTTCATTGTTGGACCACTCGGTCGTCATATTAGCTGGAACGCTGAGTTCAGTGGCGGGGCATCAGCGGGTAACAGGTAATGAGACGTCTGACGTGCAGCGGTAGTTATTATAGGGCAAACACAGACATAAACACAGCAGAGAAATCCCCAAAGGACGACAAAACTAAACAAAAACAGACCCTTCAGTGGTGAAAGTATTTACCATTTTACCGATCCATCCAACCGTCCTACCGCTTGGGAACATCGAAAATATGAACTCCGATGCGTTATTTAAGGACTGTGTACAACTACATACCTAACCTGCAAAGCTTATTTCCCGAATACCGGCAAATCCAGTTGGCGATCGCAGTTTTTTCCTGTTCAGATTCATCGTTCTAGACAATCGGCTGGAAACACTGACCTATTGATTGCGTTTATCCACGTGGAGTATAGATTTCGAATTAATAACCAGCATTAACCGGCCCAATTAAACACATGCGACTGGACGAAGCACATGCTCATTGCTCACTGACTTCCCGGTGAAGCCATTTAGCAACGGAATCGCCGAACGCATGCAACGGCAGTGAGTTCTGCAGCAAGCAGCGCGATGTTCCTATTTTATCATTTAAGTAGTCTGTAATCAGCCGAGTGCATGCAACGTGAGAGCAATAAAGCTCAATATTGCAAAACAGCCCGTGATCAATGGCGATTTCATCGATTGTACGAGATCCTATCTGTCGTAGCAGTCGACGTTTAGTGGAATCACCGACATGGAACAGCATAGAGTGCATTACGTTAATTTCCTTCTTGATAACGGATGGTCAAACAACGAAATGTGCCTAATTCGGGCCTAACACCGTAAGCGGATCTAACAGAGTAATGCCGAAGTTGTGTTTTTTCGGTCAGCTATAAGGGAAAGTCTCAAGGATATGTAACGTATTACGCTATACAAATAATCATCCTATTACGAAATGGATGAAATACAAACACAAAATTACGTAATGGTAACATAATGTGTAAATCTATTTATAGTGAAAATCTGTGAACAGCAGATCATTTGGGGCCCCAAATTTTCGCGATAACTTTGGAAGGTTCCAGCTGGCATGCACACTTCTCGCATGCTAGGCGTCTCTGGCACTGTTCCAATTATTATACTATAGAGATCGGCATAATATCTAGCGAAAATCTAGGGCACTTGCATTCACTCGTTAATGTTAAAACTCGCGTAGGAAATATAATCTGTGGGTAGAGGCCAGGGCTGCGGAGTCGGAGTCGGAGTCGGAGTCGGAGTCGGTCGGAGTCGGTTATTTTGGCCGAGCCATTAGTCTGGTGAGTCGGTAGTCGGAGTCGGAGTGTCCGGTACAATTTTGCCGACTCCGAACTCCGGCTGGCAGCGTGCTGGCACGTAGGGACATTGCATACTTTCAGAAGTATTTTTAATGGATCACCAATGGCGACTGGAGCTGCTTAATTGAAGTCTTCGAATTTGTTCACTAGTTTATTTTCCAATTACATGAACTTTTTACTAATAATCTGTGTATTACGTATTACCATGGACGTACATAAGAGACCAAGCTCTTATACTGAGTTGTGTGATGTACTTTCGGTGTTCGTAGGTCAAACAAAGTGTGCCTACACTATAAGGAATTTTGCTGACGATGATAGAAAATCAACGTAGTAGAAATTTTAAAAACACTTTCTAAGACCTACTCGGTTTAAACCTATCCAGGGGTAACGAAACCATTAACAAGCAAGTTTTAAGCTTGTCATACAGCGCTGGCGCATTAAGTGTTTACCTCCTCTATCTTTAATGTTATTAGAACATATTAATCTCATTGTTCCCACAACTAATGGAGTATTACTTTGAAGTCAGGGCCGGACCGTCGCCACTCTGGATTTTAGTGCTTCCAGCGGGGTTTTCAATTTGGCAACAATACTAATTGGTTCGTTGCAATGTGCATTCATCCAAGACGTTTAACGGACGTAGCGCGTCCCGAAGGGAGAGCGACATGAGACCCACTCATAGAAAAAGCGGCTTGATGTGGCCTAGTGCGTGCACGAGTTGTAAACACTGCCACCAACCGTATATCTCGAGAAACTACGCAATGAGTAGCGAGAAGCAGAAACGGCGTTAGGGTAGGGGCCATGACGAATTACTAGAGAAAATAACTTAACAGATTATATTTTTGACTCAGGTCAATAAGTTGAGGTACAGCCGAGGTCAAAAACAGTCGTCAAATATTTCCCATATTTCGAGATAAATTGGCGTTGGTTCCTCCAAACATTAAATCCCGTGTAACAAGCAGAAGTAACTAATTAACTCATTAGCTAGTGAGCATTTGCGCGTTAACAAAAAATTAACACAATGCCAGTTTGGAAACATTTTTTTCTGGCAGCGTTCCCTCAGATTTATATGAGATGTAGGTCCAAATTATCTCATGTGTTTGCTCCAGAAGGTCTTAGCAAAGGGATAAAATGCTCAAATACCACGTGTAAGATGTGTGTTTTGCTTATTACTATTTTTTGATGGATTAGCCGTCTAGAAGTATAGACTGCTTGTTGCTCCATCATCGTTTTTCTCTCATTCACGGTGCGCCGATCAACTCCAGATCGGCATTGACTTACCATAGTTAGGTGCAAATTAAAACAATTTTGACCTGAGTGCTGACTTCGAGGTCAATGTCAAGAACCTTAGGAGTTTTATAATTTCATATCACTGATAAGAGATGCTCGATTAAGCAGAAACAGAATGGTGGAAGACCCTATCCCTATCACTATCACAACCCTATCACTTGCTCCTCGCTAACATGAGAGTTATTGTGTACAACAAAACCATAGAGCCCTCGGGTTACATTGGATTTGACCTCAAAAAAGAGGTCACGCGAAGACTATGTTTGTACAACTGCATTCCTTGCTGTGAGTTCATCTACAGATATTTCTTCTGCTTATCTCAGAAATAGTGATTTGTTGTAACTGGACCCAAAATTTTAGCTAGATATTTATGCTCGATTCGAGTTACGCCATTTTCAAATACTTTCTTTCATATACATTTAAATACCTAATCGTGAGGTCACGAATAATTGTACATGACCTCACCAGTCACCCTGATATTTAAAAACGGAGCCATACTGCGAATTGTACGATACCATATGTCTATTATTCCACACTCATTGATGTTGAGTTTCATAGATTACAGTCGGTTCACTCACTGTGGCTTTTTAAGCACGGCACGCATGTCGTGAAGTAACATTTCAAAAAAATCAAGAATTTTGAACGTCAGGGTCTCACATATATATGTGACCTGTTAAGAGGCGAGTGACCATTATAAGTGTTTATAGAGGTACAAAACTTATGATATATGCAGTTGTGGATATTTTTGATGCCAGAACAGGATCTGTACACGAATTTTGGAGAAACGGAAAACCAATCACGAGCGTCCGCTCCTGTCTTTTCCGTACTTAAAGTAACTCTCCTGAATACCGTGCCAGAGGCACGGATATCACGCACCCATCCCCGTCGGATGCGCGGGTTTAATGATAAAGCTTCCAATCCCTGAATGTTCTTGAGATCGTGATTGTCTCGGGAGAGCGACCATTTTAAACTGTGTAAAAACTAGTATTGGCCACTGTGTGTTCAATCGGTATACTGCACGACTGTTATCTCAAGCTCTTTGAACTTTTTTGGAAAAAACTTAAAAATGCTCCACCTTATGTGCGTGCTATCATAACTCTCTATGTTTTTGCGTCACTGCAACTCCGTGCATTGCTACGCCATTGCAATAAACATTAATGATTATTACAAAATATATTTTTGTCTAGTAGACGTACTTCATGCTTATTGTTTATTTACACGTAGGTCTCTGACGCGGCACAGGCCGGAGTGTTCCACAATGGATACAGGGTAAATAGTACTGCATGCCGGTAACACCGTCATCGTGGTAACATACAACTTGTGGAGACCCCGCCATACTCCCTATACTCGCGCGAAAGTTCTGAGCTAAGTGAGATACAGATTTGTTTACACGTACGCCAGACTTTTAACGTGCGCTGTGCCTTGGCACGAGCTGATATCGAGGAGCGTTCCTGGCCTGATGTTTCACAAGGGTTCTGCAGCGAGTTATCAGCCGCATATACGTTCATAGAGTCTTCGCCGTTCCTTCTGTTAAGATGCGCCGTCGACAGTGTCGTCTGCGTAACCCCGGGAAGTGGCGGTGTTAACCCCATTAGATGAGCACGGTACCGTCTCACATTAAATGTTTAATGATCTCGGTGCAATTCGCAGGTGCTCCGGTACATGAATGTAAATTAAAACCGTGTTTTTCTTTTCTTCAGTCTTTTCCCTTTCCACTTGACTAATGCTTCAGTTCCACACAAAAGTTATCCCATTTTCTTGTCATTAAGATATTTTATGATACTTGTGCTTATGTTGAAAGCATTTGTAGACTCGTGAATATGACATGTAAGTCTCGTTTATTTTCTCAATGACCGACTTTAAAACATGGCTTTATTCTTTCACGGCCGTGCAAACTATAGTTGCAAAACTATACGCCACCCATGGCGGTGTTACCCCCACTTTTAAGGGCATGAAAGTGCATACTTTGTAAAGCCATTGAAATAATATCCCGAGCTACCAAAGCCAATTTATAGAGCCGATTACATTGTAGAAAATTACATAATACTAATGAATCTGAACAAAGTCCATTCCATATTGATGCAATTTTTCTCAGCGATAAAAAAACGCTGTATGGTGGGCGGGCTTCCCCCGTTTACCCTACGGTTGCAGTCGATATCACACACTTCACTAATCACCCTGCGGTGTTAATCACTTCATACTAGCCTTTTCTCGATGGATTTTTGCGCTGTGAGTTTTTTTAAAAAATATAATCCGAATGTTTTGTGTGGGTGGCTTTCCAAGGTCAGGACCCCCACCAAGCAAAGCTTGTTGCTTGTTACATGTTCCCATGGACAAAGCTTGTTGCGCAGATCCTGACCTCACCACCCGATCGTGCAATTCCTGTTGGCCGGCAGAATTTAGAGACGACAATGCACGTGCCCGACATACCTGGACACGCGTCCACCCCCTCACTGACGTCACCGGCCTTGATGTGCGACCCGCTGTCACACGGCCGCAGGCCATCCCGCAGGAGCAAATAGCGAGCTATGAAGCGACCTCGAAACCCGAGGCTGCACTTAACGGTGTAAGGTCAGGAAGACCGGCACTCTCCCAACTGAGCCACAGGGGCGGACTAAACAATTTTACGGACATTTCAATAACACTTTTAAGGAAGCAGCGCGAACGGGAGCAGCGCGATTTGGGTAAAGAAGAGGCGCCAAGTGTGTTGGTGTGATTTGAAGTATCCTAGCCACCCTGAAGCCAGGGGAGTGGAAACCGATGCTCTGTAAAAAGCGCACAGCATGTGTATTACTGAAATGGTGTATTGGAAATTGGTTATGTATCAGTGAAAACAACTTTTAAGATATTTTTTTATATGTATTGGTAACCAAGCTTAGAGGATGAACTTTGCGTGCGATTTTCTTGTTAACATGCTCCCATGTGGAAACTTTTTACGACCAAAATTGCATATAAAGTTCATCCTGACGCTGTTAACCAAACACTAAAAGCAATTTACACTAGTTCCAAAATAATGGTATCCTCACAGCACAACAAAATCCATCTTGCAACCTTCACCAGTAACTTACAATTCCAAGCTCGGAGGGGCAAAAACAAGTTTTGCCCCCGCTGCTTCTCCACGCGGGGGAAAGCTGCCCCCGCTGCCCCCGCGGGTGGCGCCGCCATGACTTGAAGTCTGACAAACATACCACACCTTATGTGTACTATTAAAGTTAAAGTGACTCACATGTTTCCACACAAATCTGAGTTATCACTTGAAATCGACAGACCGAGACCAAAATATATTGTAAAAGATCGTCACATTTTGCATTTCAACACTTCACTTTCGAACAAATATTGCATTCTAAAGTTAATAAGCGTTCCACGTTTAACGGACCAGCGTATTGCCAGGTGCTTGCAAAGTACTTTGGGTCCTTATCAAAATCGGGCATTTTGCCGTTTTTCCCCTGTTTTTAATGAGACACATTATTTGGAAATGTATTTGTGCTCTACTTTTGTGATTATATGTCCGTAGTTCTCTATATCTAATAACCATTAGTTGCATGGCCGAAGACTGTCCCATTACACCGTGTGACTTTAACTGTAGCTGGTCTGTATTACACTGCAGTGTTACATTTACACTTCCCAAAGAGTGATTTATACACTGCTAAGTCTAGGTAATGATAATTGCATTAAACTCTCGAAAAGCAATAATGTACTTGTGCTCCTAAACAGACAGTCTTCGGCCATACCCCCGCCCCGCCCACCTATTTCTAAATCGTTCTTATGCACTCCGTGGCCTTAAAGATTCGAGTTTATTGAACTCGCCTTCGGCTCGTTTGATAAAGCTACATCATTAATTGCCACTCATGGCATTAAACTATATTAGATGAAACAGGTAACCAAATTTGCAGTTAAACGATTGCACTGTATGTCGGTCGTTTTTAGTGGTTACGACCCTCAAATTTAGTAAAAATTGCTTAATTATTTGGAACATTAGGAAATTTTGTAGTTTTGTTTCTGGTTGTATATAAACACTAAGCTTGTATGTAATCGTGAAAAGATAGCCACTTTCCCCAACCCAAATAACAAACATAAAAACAACGGAAAATTACATCAGAAGCTCATCGATTGCATTTGGACAACGCCCGACTTGATCTTAATTTCAGTGTCGGCGATTTGTTTCACAGACATTTGTTCAGCGTTGAACTAAATTTGAAACACCGCGTCGCCAAGATACTGCGCGCTTTAATAGTTGATTAAAAAACGCTCTCATTAGTTTCAATAAGTATATTGGTTTTTTAATTGTAAAAAATACAACCTAGAGTAAGGAATTATTGATTTTATTCTTCAATCAAAAATAACAATCATGTTATACCACACACGGACAGCCTAAGAAATTGTTAAACAAAACATAACATAAGCGGGTTATTATTTCCTTTTTTAAGCGCTTCCACCACTTTTACCGACCGGTACTTTGACAGTACCTACTTTCGGTTTCGTTCCAGTGTTAACTGCGGCTTTTTCCGTATTGCTTTAACTACGCAATGGAGTTGCAAACTTATATTTTACGTTTACTCCTTGTTTCGATATATGCCCGCTCATCCTGCTAGCCAGAAGAATGCCATTAAACCAAATGGCGCGAAACGTAAATTTCATTACTCCATTTGCATACATGTATCGTCATTTTTTTCCCCCATTAAATTGTTGCCAAGACATCACACTAACAATGCTCCTTCTCCCCCAAATAACCTAATACTTTGTTTTCTGACAAAGGTGTTACATTTTAAAGACATTGGGTATATTACGATTGGAGGACATATCTACAACCTGAGTCACAGGATATAGCAAATCTTGGATGGCGTTAGATTATCGGCGCTATTCCCCGGGGCCGGTGGAAGGTCGGAGTCATCGCGATCGGAGTCGGAGTCGACTACCGGAGAGGGTCGGTTGCCATAGGGGCACCCCTTACAGTAACCGGAGTCGGCTGCGTCGGAGTCACCTTGACAAATACGACAGACTCTCACCAGCTCCTGGTACCGAGGCTATCGTTGAAATGGCGTGAAGTCATATGCTACTAGAGCGTTCTAAGTAGCGTTGCTCTCGCCCTGGTCGAGCCTCTGAACCGCGCGTTGTCACGTCGTTCGTGAACCCCGGTATACCAGGTCCTAGTTGCGGACGTCATGCGACTGAAGTTTGCTCAGGCTCGGTACCTAACCCTACAGACTCTCGATCTATGCTGTTCCAAGGCCTCTATCCGAGCGCTCGCCAAACTTATCTTTAACATTTGCCGAACCTTGGTTGAATAGAACAGTCTTCCACACACATTTCGTTACTGGCATTTAGACCCTACCTCTCCTTGAAATGGACAATTAGAGCAATGGGTCATGTAAACACTCCAGGGCGGAATTTCGGTTTGTCCTCCCAGTTGGTGCCTTCAAAAACGTCGAAAATTACGATCCCAGCGGTCTGCTGTATGCCATGCAGTAGTTGCTTAGAGCTTTTTGAAGCACATTTGGACACTTTTTTACTCAATATCCTCTTCAAGGGCCAAGACGATTACACTGATAGGCATACAAGCCATCCTCTAGCCCTGACCTTTCCCGTCGGCGGCACTTATCTGTTCATCGACCACTGCGTTCAGCCAGCAGCGACCACACTCAGCACCAGCACCCCTGTCCAAAACAGCACCATCATCTCATCCAACTCGCCCCATCGCGCGGCCGGCTGACCGCAAAGTTGTTTATGACGCGCTGAATGCATTTCATTTAACCCCCATCCGCAAACATGAGTCAGCACGCTGCGACCTATTGAGACTCGCGCGGCTGCACCTCGCCTCGCGCGAGCAGCCCTCTCGCGCGGCCTCACACCCGCCCGCCGCGGCGCGGCCGTCCCGAGAACGGATTATGTTCCGACCAGCCATTAAAAACGTCCGCTGGCGGCAGCTGCTGGTGCTGCCGAGGGTGGCGGCAGTGGCGGCGGGACGGGCAGGCGGGCAGCCGGCCCTATGGGCGGCCCGGGGTAAAGTGAATCACTGGCGCACCCCTGGCTGCCGTGAACCCTCCCGCGCCCGGCGCTGGCCTGTTCAAGGGCGCCGGGCTCATTTCAGAGGCACCCCTGCCCGACCGAGGCACCCCCGCTGCGCTATAGGGAAGGGATGACGCGGGCTGCGCGCGCGAGAGCAGGCAGAGCGCGGCGCGATAGGTGACCTTTGCCGAGTTCGAACACTTGGTGCGATGATATACATTGCGTGAGGTTGCTTTACGATGTGCTCTGATACCGTTTTATGTCTGAAATATTATGATAAGAAACATACAAAATGATCTGTACTGGTGTCATTTTATTGTTAAACTCGTGCACTTCGTCTTCGCTTGTAAGTCCTTACGTCTTTGCTTGTAAGTCCTAATCGGACCATACCATGTTTGGAACATAAAACCCACAAATAAACAAGGCCACTGATGTATAAGGTCCAACTACCAATGTCCGAGGCATGCAACTTTCAGAACGATTAATGAAGCGATACAACCACCACCACTTACCAAACACGCAACTAAGTAATCACATTTTGTTATCTTGTGTGATTCATTAAATAAATCAACAGTACACCAACGGGCTCCACGTAAGTCACGAATATCGAATGTCTGCTCCGAATTCAATAAATATGAGCACGTGGGCTTGATAGTGGTAGCCTCAATATATGCAAACAGCGCTTGCGTTGTATTCCAGTTTCCTGGTGTGCCTCATGTTGTCGGGACGCACAAATGTCATCATGGAGCCTGGTAAAAAAATCGTGCGCATTTTCGCGGCGAGAAAATTTGCTGAGTTATACCTGCCTTCCCGAGCGAGTGACACAAACGGCAGTATTGACTGGACTTCATCTGCCCTTCCTGCCCCTACTGTCGCTCCTAGGCATTTGGAGGAGGCTGCGCTCGTTTGCTCGAGTAATTTAACCCCAACCCGTGGGTCGTTCGCACCATGCGTCGACGGGTACCTCGACAAATAGAGGGGCGAAATGGGATGGCGTAACTACCCGGAATGGCAAACACAGGAACACTGGCGTCGGTATTGGATGGGGTCAGTCCTGGTGTTCGTGGAGTCAGTGTTGGAATTCTGAGTGCACCAATAAAAATAATGAATACCAATAATCTAGCTATATTGAATAATAGCGTAGCAGCTATATGTTTTCATTGGCAATGTAATATTAGAAGTCGTATATATATATATATATATATATATATATATATATTATATAATATTTGCTTTCAATTTTAGCAGTGCTTGTGTTATATAACATTGTATAACATAACACTACTTTGGCATTTAGCGCAGATTGAATAGGACCTTCAGCCGGAAGGAGTTTAAAGTAAACTGAATACTGACAGACTTTTGGCTATTCTTCAAATTACCGATAAAATAGGATGTTGACTCTGGATTACTAAAAACTGTTTCTGCATATGTCATGGACAATAAATATCGAGTGACATATCACACACATCTGTCCTGAGCGAATTTCACGTTTCATTTTTGACGCATGACAGTGAACGCTACATGCATGCGAACCCTCATATCTCCTGAATATCAGCGGCCCGCTTTTCACCTAATGACACACACTAATGCTCTCTTGACATTCAATAATAAATATTCATTATCCGCCTGCGACAACAGGCGCCATCGTGACCGTCTCCTCAAAGCTGAGGAGCACGACCCCTCAGATCGACCGCTCGTCGGGCCACCAACCGTTCAACTGGCCGGCACCACCATCCAGCCCAAGGCTATATAAACTCCAGACTCACCCAGTAACAAACACTGTACTTAACCGGGGACCACTTAGCGACCAGAGCCGGCGACCGCTGGGCTTCGCTCCCGTTCCTTGGCCATCAGGCTGGCCGACGCGGTCGACGAGCATCGCGATTCGAGAGTTATGTCAAACGGCACGAAAACAAGCTTATTAACATCGAACCCGCGCCGTCCAGCGCCGCCGCCTCCGGCCGCTACCCCCTCCCCGGCGCCGCCGCCGCCGCCGCCGCCGCCGCCGCCGCCCGCCGGGTCCCGTCTAATGCCTCTAATGAATTAGCTGTCGGCCTGGGGGCGGGCCTGCCTCAAGCACAGTCCACCGGTCGATTCTAGCCCCTACCCCCCTCAGGAGGGTGTGGTGGGAGATCGGTGATCCAGAATAGCCACAGGCGGGTGAGCTCGCAGTGGACCAAACCTGAAGAGTAGAGCTATATGGCGCCCACTGCCCTCCTCAGGTATCGTGATGCGAGCTGATGACACTGCTGGACACTGCGACAGACCGCCTGACTGACGCTGCTGACTCATGCCGGCCACGCGCCACCATCTCTGAAATGACATTGAAGTCACTGCTTTTCTAACGTGACAACCAATTTTCTGTGTGAAGTCCATTTATTATTTTAGCTACAGCTTCAATGCAAACCTTTCCTTATAAATAACCTAGTTTGTTTTCTGATGAAATGATACATGAGCTTTCATTTTGCACTAACATTTACTGCAATATCAGGATAAAGCTGCATGTGACATCAATCAAGACGACTGATAAGAGTATTATCAGCATCAATCCGTTTACAGAAAGTGCAGTTTACTGTTTTCACCACATTTTGAACTTCTTTTCCAATTTTTTAGTTACACTATCGTTCATCTCACATACTTGTTAGACCATTAAGAGTTAAATCACAAAAAATAATAATTAATAAAACAGTACCAAACAGCCAAGCTATAGTTTGTGGCCACATGAAATCCAGATGCCACTTGCCACGGTTATCCCCAGTCTATTTCTCCGAATCAAATAATCCGCTGAGAACAGGTTACCACTAGTGACTCATTTCCACCATCATCCGTGATCGGTTTTACATTAATCTTCTCAAATCGGTGCCTAAGATCTGGCGACAGCGAACTGTTTCATGAGGATTATATACCGCAGGAATATGATCGAGCAAGGTCATGAAACATCACGCATAACTCGAGAGTGCTGTCCACAATCAAAGCCGGTATTAACCGACCTTGCCCGTATCGTTGCAGTTAGGCAACATTGTCATTCTGTCAGAGAAATCGTTCGGGAATGTAGCCTGGTCTATTAATAGGGAGGAGCTTCAGTGAATCTCGATAATAAACGTTCACGGATTGTGACAGTTGGCAACCACGATAATTGGTGTTGAGACGATTTTTATTAAGGGAAACAACACAAGTATTGTAATCTGTTCCGCTATTGTAACATATTCTTGGTGTAGATCAGCGATTACTCGACTAATATGGCCTCTGTCGCACTTCACACACACACGAAAGTAAAAATAAGAATAGACAATCAGAATGCTTTATATAAGCCTCTACCACATATATACAAATAATTACGTTATTTATTCAGTCATACTGGTGACAAGTTCTGTGGTTTGGAGGTTTTGATATGTGTACGTACATATATGTGGCAGCAAGTTCGATCGTTCGGAGGACAACAACGTTATCAAATTATCGTGTTTTTTGTTATGAACACAAAATACGTTAAGAATTAACATATTTTCACGTATTTTCCGAATGATCAAACTTGCAGACGAGGATATGTAGGTACAATACAGTTACACATCGAAAGCTCCAAACCACCCAACTCTTGTGGAATAAGTCTAATTAAAAACGGTAACTTTATATAGGAGATGTTTCACTTCTCTGAAAGTTGTACCAATGTACGCCGCTTGGTGGTGCAAATTATGAAGTAATTTGCTGCCTAGAGCACGATTCTGACATTTTTTTCTCACAACAGTGACTACTATTTCATGAAAAACTAAGTTCTTAGTGATGTTGGAGCTGATGAAGTCATATGAAGGATTTTATTTTGGACAATAGAAAGATATAAACCTTCACGCTGCTAATATGTATGAACTAGATGCTAATGGCTAATGTATAGCCAAATGTAAAACAAGTCTAACTTCATCAACATTTGATAAAAAGTAGAGGATGGTACTGACATCGCTTTAAAGCGTGCTACATAAATACACTATGGGTCTTATTTTTTGGCGAGATTGTTCAGGTACCACACACCAAATTTCCTGTGATAGACTCTGTGGTTGATGTCTTTAAGCTTCCTACAATTCTTAATTTCAATGGAATTCCAACAACTTGGCAATCTCAACTCAAATTTATGTTAATGTGAAACATTCCTTTAATATACCTCTTCGTCGAGACTTTAATCACTTAAAGTATGTAACAAAATCCCTACCTCCACATTATCCCTTTCCGTATACACAATAACATATTGCTGGTGCTCAGCATAGACGTTTAGTCGAGTTTAGTTCACTTTCGTCGAGAACTTCCCGCGACCAGCGGACGGCGTCAGCTCGGTCTCACGATTCATCCACTGAGGTGTGTCCAGACCGCTCCATCCTCCACTCCGGTGATGAATAGATGACTATGNTGGGTAGTTCATTTTCTAACAGGTATGCAAAAAAAGGCTGCGCTGCCCGCCGCCGTTTTTTTCGCTACGGTCGAAAGCAGGAGGATGGGCGGATTTAGTTTTCTCTGTCAATGGTTATGCATAATTCCACACGAGGCTGGCAAAGGATTTTTTGTGGACCAAGCTCCAAGCTGAATATCCACCGAGACCGAAGGTCGAGTATGGAAAATTCAAACGCTCCGACCGGCGTTAACCCTCCAGGGCGCGTGTTAAAGAGATGTCTCGGTATATGGTAAAAATAAATCGATTTTCAAGCAATTCAAGCTCTTTCTGTTGGTGCCAGCCGTCTGTATTTCCTTTGACTTTTTGTAATTTCCGGTTAATTTCACCAAAAAGCTATAAAAAGATGGAAAATCACCCTATTATAGCAAAAATAGTAGATTGTATGGCTATTTTTGGAAAATTCCGCTAATAATGGCACTTGCTAAAATTGCATCGCCGATCCCGTCCCCGTCCCCTCCCCCCAACATCAAATACGTGGCGGAGCCCCTGCTGACAAAGGAAAACAAATCAGGTAAACATGAGTAAAAGTGTGATGTTTGCAGAATTTTGCAAAAAATCACACTTTCTCTTACTTACTCTTACTCTTATGTGATTTTTTAACGGAACGTTTAGATCAGCAACGCCAAAGTTGGGGGGACGCCGCCCCCGCGGTCCCAAAGTTGGGGGACAAGCGCCCCCGCTGCCCCCCCCTGTTCCCGGGCCTATGATCGACACCACCTGTCTCTGTCTGTCGGTGTTGCACGCGGTGGAATCCAATGCAATTACTAAAGCCCTCGCCCCCGGTATCAGGGGCGTGGACATAAATAGTTTTTCTGCGTACAGCACCCACATCATCACCGGTGGACAATTGTTGACATGTGAATTAAACGGTGCACTTAAGCATGGCTTTTTCAGAATGCTTTCGAAGCTAGCCTCCGGCAACGAAAAAAACATCGCCCCAGATAAATGGAGGGTTTATTCCGATAGTGCACTGAAAGGACTGCTACTAGCTGTTTTCACGAAGGATTTATTCGCCGAGTGCATCGACATCGGATGCTGTCGAGGAAGTGGACAGCACATTTGCACTATATGTACGCACAATAATCGTGACCTTTGATGAACTCTAAATCGACCCATGAGGTCACCTGGAGCTTAATGTGGGTGTGTATGAACAGTATGTTGACACTACAGGTGTGCCAATTTTCATCAAAATCGGAGGTCATGGATTTTGTGTGTGTGACCAGACATAAAATGAGCCTCGAGTCAAAATAACCCGACATAAGCCGTCTGGCGTGTGAGGTCCAGCCAAGGCCATATATACCCAGCCAGTCAGGTCCAGCCAAACTTCCCCTGCATTGTATGTGTCCGAGCGGCAGACATTAAAATTCTAAATCTGGCCACCTAGCGTTTTACGACAGTCATTGGCCCACCAAGCAAGGTTTACAACTCCGCGGTATAGCCGTTCTGTCTCACATTATGTTACATCATGTTTACCTTCGCGTCGATGTTTGGAAGCAGGCGCTAAAGTCACCTGCAGACAGTTGAGCTGGGACCAGGTCGCAGGCCTCTGCCTCTGGCGCTGGGTGGTCATATCGCAGATGTATACAGTTTATTATGCAGAGGTGGGATGACGTCATAGATTTCCGTGGTTGGCCCCTGCCGTCTGGAGTTGGCACCGTGTGTTAGCGACTGGTGGCGAGCTTTGACTGATACTATATCCCAGATCCTGAACAACGGCACCGCCAATCTATACAGTGAAGTATGATTTTATTTGCCCGGATTTCGTTTGTAATATACATGTTCACTGTCATTGTTCGGTTTCGAAGCCGATGTATTTTGTGGCAAATGCTGGAAAAAATGCTATTTACCAGGCCCTACTAGCAGGGGCGAATCCAGCCGCTCGGTGGGGAGGGGGAGGGGTGCAACTGGCGGATCCAGACTCATTTCGTGGGGGCATCTTTTTGTGTAAAAAAGTACAACCGGTTTTTCCCGCGGATTTGGGCTGGTTACCTTACTTTGGCATTCGATATAAAAAATGGACTTTGGGGAAAAACACTTCAGAGAAAAATCACTTATAAAACACACAAAACGCGATTTTCCAAAGCATATATTATACACACAAGTAATTATAACGTTTACCTCATACCAACTCGCAGGGGCGTCTCCGAAAATTCAAGGGGTCGGATGCAAAGACGAAAAAGTTAGATAATGTTTTATTCGTGTATTTTGTAGCCCTTTGCAGCATTTTTATGTGGATTTCCATGTTATATTAGGTATTTAGTTAGTTAGTGCCTCACGCGATTTTTTCCCCTGGTGTTTTAAACCCAAAAATCAAGGCGTTGGTCCTGGTAGAGAATACAAATGCTATTCATTCAATTCAGCGTTAAGACGAACCGAAGACAATGACCATTGCTTCGTTAACCCGCGCCGGCCGGCGCTAGGCGCTACCTTCCTCGGACCGGGGGAGGGGGGAGCGTTTTCGACCCCCTTCTAATCGGCTCCTATGTGACCTAGACATAAGACCAAAAACATAATTCGAGAGCTCGTCAACAGGCATTTGGAAGCTATTTCGGCGCCTCGACGAAAGAAACACATTGGTGCTTTTTCACTTCTTTATCTCAATTGTATCGAGAGTTATTGACAAAAGTATGGTGACCTCGCATGACCTCGGCTGACCCTTGTAGGGATACCACTGAACAAAAAATGGCACCTTGGTCTTCAAGAATGGCCGTATGAATAACATGATCCCAGAAGGAATTGGGATGATATCATGCGTATCCTCAGATTGGAAAGCATTTGAATATTTCCCCATGACTTAAAATGGAGAGTTTAAGAAAATGACCTGACCTAGGTCAACCGATAATGAAAAATCCAAGATATGCGAACTATAGTTTTAGTAATGCTCTCAGAAATCCTTTAAGTATGAAACCGATCACCAAAAAACTCTGGCTTTGGCAGACCGCAAACTTTTGGAGGTGGGGTCACAGGACCTGCCTGGTGAACCTGACCTAATTTGACCTAAGTCAAAATGGCGAAGGCTGGGCAAAGAAATGAATACACAGGTACTGCAAATTTGGCGACTACGCGAAATAAAGGTAGTTTTTCATATGCATTAGCCTTGGATTGTAAATCACCGGTGAGAACCCTGGGAACCTGGTGAGGACCCTGGGAAACCCTGGGAAAGAAAAAAAAAATGAATATTTCCAAACACAAATTGAAAAACTCGGTAGTTCAAAGGAGCACCCAGTAATATAAACCTCTCCAGCGCCCATAAAGGCATAAAGGCTTCATATACCGGTCCGGATACATACATGTGTATGTGCTGCCTTGATTACTTCATCACATCGCTGGCTTTTTCAATCACCTGGACGCATGTCACAAGCTCCACGGACATAACTCACTACTGCGTACTGACACTGATGGCAAAGCTCGGTGGTGCAGAGGGAGCACCGAGCAATGTAAACCACTCCAGTCTCCACAAAGGCTTCATGTAGTGGACCTGATAATGCTGTATAATGTGTTGCCATGGTTACCTGGATGACATCACTGGGCAACTTGTCCTGTCATTGAACGCCCTGTGCGTTGTTCTATGTAAACCTTGGCAAAGTGGCTGGGAAATGGAGCAGGACATACCTGCGGTTTCGCGTCGGGTATACAGCGAGTCAGTATGTAAGGAAACCCACGGGCTACGTTCTGCCGCATCATGATAAAAGGCTCGCGCTAATCAGAACGGTCGATTTCAAGTCGCTACGCGGAATTTCCACTTCATGAGATTACTTGTGTTGTTTGACCGCAACTCTACTGCAGAGCGCAGAGGCAGGAGCTGACTCACGGCACCCGCAATTATGACTAGAGGCATGCCGAGGGCACACCGCAACAAATTATAATACGTTAGGTGTCGCGTAACACAGGTCAGTCATTTATGCAGTTGTCAATCTCATTTCTGTCAATGTCTCGCAGACTGTCATAGTCAAGCTCGCTTCACATCGTAGGTTAACATCGTGGGGGCAGCATGTGCGTAACGACTTTTATCATCTTACTAATTTGAGGATTGGACCTAATTTGACGGTTGGTATCGCCTCCAATTTTATGAACCTGAGTGCGCCTCTGCCCCAAAATATGTACAATCCAAGTATGTATGATGTACAGGGCCCGGCATAAGTTTTTGCCTCTGCCTGCTCTAGTATTTATATCGTACCTACGTGATTATATCATCAAATATCTGCGTTCTTGGGCTCGCATCTGCTTCCTAGATCCTTTGCCCGTGATAAATGGGGTCCCAATCCGACCTAAGGTCAGGGGCTGGTGAGCTGTGGCCAGAATAGCGCGAACTGTCTGTCTGGAATCCTTTTTCTCGATGGATTTTTGCGCTGTGAGTTTTTTTAAATTTAATCTGAATGTTTTGTGTGGGTGGCTTTCCAAGGTCAGGACCCCCACTAAGCAAAGCTTGTTGCTTGTTAAATGTTCCCATGGACAAAGCTTGTTGCGCAGATCCTGACCTCCCACCCGATCTGTGGCAATTCCTGTTGGCGGCCAGAATTTAGAGACGAAATTTGCACGTGCCCGAATTGACCTGGACACGCAGTCCAACCCGCTCAACTGAGTCACCTGGCCCTTGGTGCGACGCGGCACCGGCGCGGCATCACCAGCCAGGACAAAATAGCGACTATGAAGCGACTCGAACCCGGGCTGGCCCACACCGGTGTAGGTCAGAGACCGGCACTCTCCACTGAGCCACAGGGGCGGACTACGATTTTGGAATTTAATAACAATTTTAAGGAGCAGCGCGATGGGAAGAGAGGCGGCCAAGTGTGTTGTGATTTGAAGTATCCTAGCCACCCTGGAGCAGGGAGTGGAAACATGCTCCTGTAAAAGCTGCAACAATGCATGTGTATTATGAATGTGGTGGGTATTGGAACATTGGTATGTTTCATGAAATCTACATATTTAAGGATATTTATATGTTTTGGGTACCAACCTTGAGGATGAACTCTTGCGTGCGAATTTTTCTTGTTAAATGTCCCAGGGAACATTTTTAGTACCAAAATTTGCATATTAAAGTTCCATCTGAAGCTTGTTACCAAAAACTAAAAGCGAATTACATAGTTATCATAATGTATCCTCACAGCACAACAAATCCATCTTGCAAACACTTCCAGTACTAAATTCACGGGGCAAAAACATAGTTTTGCCCCGCTGCTTCTCCAACACAGCGGGGGCAGCTGCCCCCCCCTCGCTGCCCCCGTGTGGCGCCGCCCATGGCTTGAAGTCGACAAACAATACCACACTATATTGTACAATTTAAAGTAAAGTACTCACCATTTTCCCCCACCAAATTGGAGTTATCACTTGAAATCGACAGACGAGACCAAAATATATTTTTTAAATCGTCATAAAAACATTTTTGCATTTCAAACTTCCTCTTTCGACAAATATTGCAATTTAAACGTTAATAAGCGTTCCACTTTTAAACGACGGTTTGGCCAGGTGCTTGCAGTACTTTTGGTCCTTATCAAAACTGCGGGCATTTTCCGTTTTTCCCCCTTTTTTAATGAAATTTAATTGGAAAAATGTATTTTGTGCTCTACTTCTTCGTGATTATATGTCCGTAGATCCTCTCTATCTAATAACCATTTTAGTGCATGGCCGAAGATCGTTTTTCCCCATGCAACCATGTGCTTAAACTGTAGCTGGCTGTATTAACTGGAGTGTTAATACACTCCCAAAAGTGATTATACACTGCTAAGTCTTAGGTAAATGATCTTGCATTGAATTCTCGAAAAATATGTACTTGTGCTCCAAACAGACAGTCTTCGGCCATGCACTAAATCGTTTTATGCACTCGTGGCATTAAAGATGCAGTTTATGCACTCGCCTTCGGCTCGTTCATAAACTGAATCATTAATGCCACTCATGCATAAAACTATATTAAATGAACAGGTAACCAAATTAGCAGTTAAAACGATGCACTTGTCATGTCGGTCGTTTTTTAGTGGTTGCGAACCCTCAATTAGTAAAAATGCCTAATTATTTTGAAATTAGAAATTCTGGTAGTTTTGTTTTCTGGTTGTTATATAACAACTCAAGTTTATGTAATCGTGAAAGATGCCATTTCCCCCAACCAAATAACAAACAATAAAACAACGGAAATTACATCAGAACGCTCATCGATGCATTTGGCAACGACCCACTTGAATCTTAAATTTGTGTCGGCGATTTGTTTCACAGACATTGTTCAGCGTTGAATAAATTTGAAACACCGTCGCCAGATATGGCGCGCTTTTATAGTGATGAAAAACGCTGCTCATTAGTTTCAACTGAAGTATATTGTTTTTAATTTGTAAAAAATACAACCTAGAGCAAGGAAATTATTGTATTTTATTCTTCAATCAAAATAAAATCATTGTTATACACAACGGAAGCCTAAGAAATTGTTAACAAAATAAAAGGGTTTTTTTCCTTTTAAGCGTTTCCACTTTTACCGACCGGTACTTTGGCAATAAACTCTTTCGGTTATCAATTTACTGCGGGCTTTTTCCGTTATTGGCTACTACGCAATGAGTTGAAATTATATTTTACGTTCTGGCTTGTTTCGATTATATCCCGTTCGATCCTCTACAGAAGAAGCCATTAAACAATGCGCGAAAACGTAATTTCATACTCATTTTGCATACATGTACGTCATTTTTTTTCCGCATAAAATTGGTGTTGGGGCAAGACATCAATAAATGCGCTCTTTTCCCATAACCTAAATATTTGTTTTCTGAAAAGGTGATACATTTAAAGACCATTGGGTATATACGATTGGGGGACGATCATCTTCAAACCGAGTTCAAGATAAGCAAATTTGGGATGGGCGTTAGATTCGGCTATACAAACGGGGGCCTGGGCTTGAAGGTCGGAGTCGATCTCGGAGTCGAGTCGGAGTCGAACTCCGGAGGGTTCGGAGTCGGAGTCGGAGTCACTTGACAACCGACCGACTCCACAGCCCTGGTTTTTACGACTCACCCTACTGTACAGTGTGCACTGTACAGTGTACAACATCCCAGTACTGTTCCGCGCGTGTCACAGGCTGTCCAACATCCCAGTACTGTTCCGCGCGTGTGACGCACTCGGACAGCACGGGACTTCCCTGCCGAGCGTACTGTGCGATTCGTGTTTTTTTTTCGTCTGATGGCCACCCACGGTTGCTATCTGTGACGATGACGTGCAGTCCTGTTAGCGGCAGCCGACCTGTCGGACACAGAAATGATCAGTGCTTCAGTAATGGTGCAGGAATGGAGACTGCACAGGTTGAGCGGTACCGGTGTTCTGAGGACAGTATTTTTAGTAATGATTAGTGTCGATTCCCGCGTGAGATGGAAATTATGGAAATGTGTTTGCAGTGAATAGGCCACCCTGGCTGGTTTCTGGGAGCTGGGCAGTCGGGGGTAACTTGAGCTAAACAATCCGAAATAATATTGGTTTGCATGATGGATAGCAACCGTGAGACGTTACGTGAAACGTTAACCCCTGAGACGTTTACCGTGAGACTTTACCTGAGACGTTACGATGGAGTTCATGAGACGTTAAAACCGTGAGACGTTACCGTGAGACGGTTTACCGTGAACGTTAACCGTGAGACGTTACCCTGAGACGTTACCCGTGGACGTTTAACCGTGAGACGTTACCGTAGACGGTTACGTGATACATTACCATGGCGTTTCTGCGACGTTACTCTATATTACAGAGGCGTTACGGTATTACTGGAGCGTCACCATGCGGCATGCCGTTATTTTACTGTGTCAAGAACGCGTCGCAGATTACATAACGTTGCGTCCGTCAACTGTCTGTGCCCTCGCCTCGCCTTTACATCGGATGATTTGATCATGCTGCGAAATTGTGATCCATTTATACCTATCCGTTCTTTGACACCGAGCATATCATGTAACGCTCCATCAGCCATCTTGTTCGTGCTGTCGTTTTGCGTTGCTCGTTTTTACTCATGTTGTCGCATTGTGTTGCCAGTTTTATTTCCATTGTTTTCCGTTGTCCCCTGTGTACTGACCGTAGGCGGCGGTACCGTGTGGTGACCCCTGTACCCCCCCACCCCTATGTTCGCCAGCCGAGTCAGATTGGAGGCAGCGCTCCGGCAGACCCACAGGCCGTCTACCAGCTGTACGACCGCGTCACGAATGTGCGCCAGGGCTTCAGTGTGGCGCTCGGCGCCAAGGGAACCGTCATCGGTAGGTAGCGCCGGCCGGTATTACGGCGGCGGAGGGGATGCGAGAGAAAGGAGGGGTGGTGACAGGGGAGCTGCTGATGGACTGGGTGGTGGCAGAGGAGCTGATGGACTGGTGTGCGTGATTTTATGTTGGGACAGTTTGCTGTGGTTTCATAGTTATATGGTGGATCGGAGGTGGTTTTGTCTGAGGTGTAATCTTTCTCCGTTGGTTGTAGAGATAGGGAGGGGGTGGTTTTCTTCCGGATATTGGTGATTCCATCTTTTTATGTAATATGATCCAATTCTGTGAAAAAATCTGGGAAACCCATTAGTGTCGATTTTTTCCCACGTTTAACCCATATATAAGCTCCCCATGAATTAGGCCAAACTTAAAATTTTATCAGTTTTGGTGCTAGAGAGCTCATTTTTGGTTTATTAAAGGGAGTGTGCCTACCCTTTTTAAATGTCAAATATATTTTTATTACGGTAAGGAGCCTTTGGTTTTGATAAATTCACGTTGGAGCCCTAAGTTTTGAATTTGTACTTATATTCTGTTTTGCATTTGTTTTGTTTCAAAACTCATAAACGATCGTCACTAGTTATTAACAGAGTACGAAGATGTTACCTATAATGGCGCACCAAAGACGATAAACAAACCTATACGAGCAATGTATGAGTTTGCTTATAGTTATCGAGGCTCTGTTCGGCAGCTGTTATCAGTGCTCACGAGTTGTTTTTATATTGGCCAGAGCTAACAATATATGCTAGCGTTGTAATTTAAGAGCAATGCTTCTAGTAGCGAAAGCTTCTCGGCAATATATATATTTTGCTCGCCGGAATGATTCTTGGCGAATTTGGGAATATCTCAGCAACCTATAGTGAATTAAGGAAATGAAGTACTGGTTTAATTCAGAAAATAAATCTGCTCTACATGTCCAACAACTCTACAATGACGCAATGTAGTAGGCCACTCCCTTTAAAACGCGCACCCCAATTGGTCTTAAAAGTTATGCTTTATTTTTGAAAGTTCAAAAATAGCGATGAAACGGATGTCTGAATTTTAGCGGATATAATAGCGGCCGATAGATAAAGTAGTACTACTTTATTATGATAGCGCATATATAATGGGCCGGATATATAACTGAACATTGACCCAACTGTTCTTTTAGATCCTTATAGTTGATTTACTGGTGGTAGGTAGCTTCAAATTGAGCATATGTATTTTGTTTGGTTTGTTTGGGAGATATGGCAGTTTTGCCATAGCTAATTAAGCTTATTAGTTTAATCAGTTGATTCTGCTGAATTTCGAATTAATACATTATTTTTTGATTTTTGTGTGCGAGGTGTGATCAAATGACAGCAAAACAAGTGGAATCCCCGTGCACGAGCACAATTGCAAAATCTGACCCCATACCCCCGACCTCTAATGGTAGGGACCGCAATAAGTTAAATACAGTGAGCCGTTTATTACTTTTGATGCAGGACGGTTACGATGGAAGACATACCTCTGCTGGTGATATATATCCATCCCGGGTTGCATACAGTACATTAGCAGCGCGTCGTGGTTATCTGTCGGCGCTGTATGTCATTGTGACGATTCCCGTGTGCCTCTCTCTCTCTCCGCTAACGATATCGCAGAGAAGCAGTTACCCGGCACGGCAGGAGCATCAATCTGATGAAGCCATCTGGTCGGAATACGGAGGGAGGGGGCGACCCAGGGTGGGCACTCGCGGGGTCTCTGGGTCGGAGTCGCCGAGCGGCCCCACTCGGGAGACGTGGGGAGGGGCTCTCTAGGCCCTGGAGACGCCCAGTCACAGGCGTCTCTGGCCCGGAGTCGCCGAGCGGCCCCACTCGGGAGACGTGGGGAGGGGGTCTCTAGGCACTGGAGACGCCCAGTCACAGGCGTCTCTGGCCCGGAGTCGCCGAGCGGCCCCACTCGGGAGACGTGGGGAGGGTGTCTCTAGGCACTGCACAGTGGTGAATTTTCCGATTTAGCCCGCATAAAGTCCGGAAGCATGTTTTTCGGAATATTTTTTATTTATTTATTTCCGATACCAATTGGAAATTGTCTGTATTTTTCGAAAATCTTGATATCTATTGATTCTGAAGCCTTATGACACTGAAAATTGCGGTCAAACTTAATAGACATGATACTTGTTACACAGAATACTTTGGTAGACTGAAGACTTAGTAGACATATCAGACGGATTTTTATTATGTTATTTTGTCCTACTTTGGTAAGGCATGCAATGAGCGCAAAGTGGTAGGCAGCGGTCGCTGGCCAGTGACCAGTGACCACTGTCTAGTGACCAGCGTCCAGTGACCAGCGTCCAGTGACCAGCGTCCAGTGACCACCGTCCAGTGACCACCGTCCAGTGACCACCGTCCAGTGACTACCGTCCACCGCCCAGTAACCACCGTCCAGTGACCGTCCAGAATCCAGTGACCACCGATCCAGTGACCACCGTCCAGTGACCACTGCTCAGTGCCCAGTAACCGCCATCCGCACCGCCATTGATCTGAACTCTGGCCTGCCATCTGCGGGCTATAGACGCCGTACCGGAGCCCTGGGGTGGAAAATTCCTCGGCCGACTACAATCGAACGGAAGAGAGATGGCTCGTGCAGAACTGCGCTCGCCGCGTGCCGCTGAAGGCGTCTATATAAAATACCGGCCGGTGGTGAAATACTGCCTGCCAAGTGAAGGAGCCATCGGACTCGATTCTGATTGCTCCTGTGTTTGATTGATCATGCTGGAGGATGTCAGTCGCCAAAGGAAGTTAGCAGTCGGTGCGCCTTAAAGCCTTTATTTCATCATCATGCTATATTGTTAGTAAACTAGTTGAACTTCTGGTTTAACTTTAAGGAAGACAATTTGTATCTAGTTTCGGCTATGAATATTGTTTAGTATGCACTATATTGTGCTGCATAGCTGTGTGTGTATAACTATGTGCTGCATAGCTGTGTGCACTGGGCAATAACCCCGAGGTGGCTGTGAAGTGTGAACTATGGTACTTTGAAAGGATTGTGGTGTCCAATAAATGTGCTGTTTTATTTTTACTCTGCCACTATGGCTCGGTGGCTCATGACCTTTTCCTTATATATGGCGTAATTTCTTTGAAAACATGCCGTATTTCAAGATGCCTGCGGGTATGTATCATACTTATTTATCAGCCATTAATGAACCTCTTCAAGTTCGATCGGTGCTCGTTTGAAGCTCTGGGATGGAGTGGCTCTATCGTTTTCAGTCGATTGATGGCTTCGGCCACATCGGTCAGCGTCGGCTGCCGGCGGGCTTCGGTTTCTGGCCGGGCGCCGGCACGTCTTGGACGATGGAGCAGGCCGCTCAGGAGGCACTGTGGGGCCGGTGGAGTCCTCAGGAGGCATTGTGGGGCCGGTGGAGTCTCAGGAGGCATTGTGGGGCCGGTGGAGGCCTCAGGAGGCATTGTGGGGCCGGTGGAGTCTCAGGGGGCATTGTGGGGCCGGTGGAGCCTCAGGAGGCATTGTGGGGCCGGTGGAGCCTCAGGAGGCATTGTGGGGCCGGTGGAGCCTCAGGAGTGGGAACCGGTTGGAGTCTCAGGGGGGCATCATGGTGGGACGTTGGAGTCTCAGGGGATGTGGGGACCGGTGGAGTCTCAGGGGGCATTGTGGGGCCGGTGGAGCCTCAGGAGGCATTGTGGGGCCGGTGGAGCCTCAGGAGGCATTTTGGGGCCGGTGGAGCCTCAGAGGGCATTGTGGGGCCGGTGGAGCCTCAGGAGGCATTGTGGGGCCGGTGGAGCATCAGGAGGCACTGTGGGGCCGGTGGAGCCTCAGGAGGCATTGTGGGGCCGGTGGAGCCTCAGGAGGCATTGTGGGGCCGGTGGTGCCTCAGGAGGCATTGTGGGGCCGGTGGAGTCTCGGGAGGCATTGTGGGACCAGGCTCTGCCACGTCCGCCACGCGTCTGTCTGGTGTTTCCCGTATCACCAGGCGGACCCTGCCGTGCCTGGTGTTTTCTGTGCCACATCGGACAGAGGCAGTTATAGAACTAACTACCTCCGGCCCACGCTCGCTGCCGTCCCGTGTACGCTCCACACGATTGGATCAATGGCGAAGGCTGCAGGCAGTTCTCGCCCAGCAACCAATTTTCCCGGCTCATCAAATACTGCCGAAGCGCGGGAATACTCGCGACGAACTCATATGTGGCGAGCGGTCTCGCATCGACCCCTCCTCCGGTGGAAATAACCTGTAGCTTTGGTATTCCCCATCACTTGTTTCTGTGACTTTGGTATGCAATATTTTACTGTATGCCGCACTTAGCACATGTTGTATTAATAATCGTGCGTGCTGTATGACGTGCTGTATGACGTGCTGTATGACGTGCTGTATGACGTGATGTATGACATGCTGTATGACGTGATGTATGACGTGCTGTATGACGTGCTGTATGACGTGCTGTAGGACGATGCTGTATGGACGGCTGTATGACGTGGCTTGTATGACGTGCTGATATGACGTGCTTTTATGAAACATGATTGGTATTGACGCGCTGATGACGTGGATGTATGACGTATGTTATGACGTGCTGTATTGACGTGATGTATGAGCGTGCTGTATTGACGTGCTGTATGACGTGCCTTTTTTTTTGTATGACGTGATTATGACCGTGCTGTATGACGTGAGTATGACGTGCTGTATGACGTGATGTAGACGTGCTGTTTGACGTGATGTATGACCGTGCTGTATGACGTTGCTGTATGACGTGCTGTATGGGACGTGCTTGTATGACGGCTGTATGGACGTGCTGTAGACGTGCTGTATGATGACGTGATGTATGGACAATGCTGTATTGACGTGATGTATGACGTGCTGTATACGTGCTGTATGACCGTAGCTGTATGATGCTGCTGTATTGACGTGCTGTATTGAGTGCTGTATTGACGTGCTGTATGCTGATGTATGACGTGATGTATGACGTGTTGTATGTACTGTATGACGTCTGTATGACGTGCTGTATGACGTGATGTATGACGTTGCTGTATGACGTGATGTATGAACGTGCTGTATGACGTGCTGTATTGGACGTGCTGTATGACGTGCTTATTGACGTGCTGTATGACGTTGCTGTATGAATTGCTGTATGACGTTGCTGTATGACGTTGATGTATGACGTGCTAGTATGGACATTTGCTTATGGACGTGCTGATGACGTGATGTTATGACGTGCTGTATTGGACGTGCTGTATGAATTGCGTATGACGTGATGTATGACGTGCTTGTATGACTGCTGTTATGGACGTGATGTAGACGTGCTGTATGACGGCTGTTGGTGGTTGCACGTGCTGTATGACGTGATGTATTGACGTTGCTGTATGAATTGCTGTATGGACGTGCTGTATGACGTGAATGTATGACGTGCTGTTATGACTGCTGTATGACGTGCTGTATGACGGCTGTAATGACGTGCTGTATGACTCGCTCGCTATGGACAGTGCTGTATTGGACGTGCTGTTGACGGTGCTGGTGATGTGGCTGTATGACGTGCTGCTCATGACGTGCTTGTATGACGTGCTGTATGACGTCTGTATGACGTGCTGTATGACGGCTGTATGACGTGCTGTATGACGTGCTGTCATGACGTGCTGTATGGACGTGCTGTATGACGTGCTTGTATGACGTGCTGTATGACGTGCTGCGCTCGCGTATGGACGTGATGTATGACGTTTGCTCGGTATGACCGTATTCTGTCTCTTTCTTCGGCAGGAATTCCGGGGAGGACGCCGACGCCGGCTGACGTGCTGTATGAATCGTGCTCTTGACGAAGCGTTCGAGGGCGGTCTGCCGCTCCGCTGCTCCGCGGGCCGGGGGTACAAGATGCCGCCCTTCAGTCTGATGAACATCAGTCACGGACTGAGACTGAAGTTCGGACAGGCTGGACAGCCAGTGGCTACCGCTGCCGCTTCCACTAACGCTGCAGGGGCCGGTAAGGGTAGTTCTCTGGTGATGTTGTGTTGCTACTCTCGGACTGGTTTGGTGTAGGGTCATTTGGTGGATTACGAGGAAGGCTCAAATGTCTCGGCTTGAAATGCGACTGTAATGACATGGCTCAATTTCGCGGTAAGGTTGTAAAGCTTCATTTGGTCTCAACATGGAGCGGGACATGGATTCATGTGAAATATTATAAAATCAGCGCTCCGATCAATACGCTTTTGCTCAGGAATTATGAAACGGGAACCTTGTTTGGTAAGGGGTTTGGCATGTTTAATGCTGCTGAAACTTGTTCACTAGTATCATCACGGGTCGCAAAATAATCCTAATATCAGCGTGCTTTTAAAGAGTCAATAAATCTAAAATCATTCAGCGCCTAAGTTCCTTCTGAGAGGACGTCTAAGACTTATCTATCTGCCGCGGTTTCCGACCAGCATTTGTACAGCTTTTGATTTTCCTCTGCTACTCCTGTTGATGGACCTGGGCTATAACAATCTTTAACGCACTCTGCGAGCTTCGGTGCACCCATAAACAGCAGAGGGCTATAACAATCTTTAACGCACTCTGCGAGCTTCGGTGCACCCATAAACAGCAGAGGGCTATAACAATCTTCAACGCACTCTGCGAGCTTCGGTGCACCCATAAACAGCAGATGGCATCACGATCAGCATCATCATTACAATGCCATTGCGAGCACGGCACGATAATGAGTTTTGAAGGAATAGTAATGACTACTTTTTACTTATCGATTATTTACTATATTTTATTTTGCTATACGTATGTGAGTGAGAATTATTCAGTGGCCTCCGTAGACATAATTGAGTGCCCCTGCTCGCAAAACCGGAAAACATTTGCCGAATCATCACGCTCTGCTTGATGAAGCCTCTCTTTGCCAACAGTTGTGACCTCTGTTTGACAAATGCTCAAGCAATACAAAGAGTGACTAGTGGTTGTATCAGCGAAAATTAAAAGGCCGCAGTAATTCTTGCTCACGTCCCACATTAACCCTCGCCTTACGTTTCTCACCTTCGCTGTACGGGGAGGGGGGGGGGGTTGACAGGCCCCCAGTACACTTCCAAACCAAGCAACATAGAGCAACGGTAAGAACCAGCATGTTGCCTGTCATGTGAGGAATCTAACAGTATGCAATTTCTTTAGGTTTCAGGTCAACGAGTGACCTTCTAGTCAAGTGAATGAACCTAGATTGACCACATCCAAAATTAGTGATTGTTGCTCTGTCCGCTCCTTACCAATTATTAACCCGCGCACTGCAGGGGTTCGCGCCCGAACACGAACTGCAGGGCGGATTTCCGCCACCCCCCCCGTGAGATCTCGAAAACCACGCAACGTAGCGACAAGCGAAAAACGCGGTAAGATAGATCGAGACAAGCTCTATCGAAAGTACTTCGGTCCTTTTTTAGGTCAGGTCAATACCAAAGTCACTAGAGGTCATCAAAGGTCATATTTTCCAGATTTGGGACTTTGCTCCAGATACCCCAGTTATTTCGGAAACTATGACAGCCAGCAGAAAACGCAGTATAGCAATCGAAAGCTCTTGAAATTTGCAATCGATCTAGTTGTCCTCAAATTTGACCTCAGGTGAGTATTTTAGGCTCCAGAGGTCATCAAAGGTAAAATAGGATATTTTTGGCAGTGAAGTGTTTTGCTAATAACTTTCACATAACTAATGGCAATACAGGAAATCATTTTGACGCCATCGTGTTTTTCTCATGTGAAGGCGCTTTGAAACATATACACGGTTTACCTAGGTGAAAGGTCAACCTTCGACAATTTGACCTCAGGTCAAGGTCATTTGATGACCCAGGTAGGCCATGTTGCATATGGGGCAACGCGGCCAGACGAGACGAACATATTGGTGTCAACGAACGCTCTTTTCTATCAAGAGTTATTGGCAAATCATTGCTGATGACCTCAGATGACCTCAGATGACCTTGTAGAAATCACTGAGCAACAATTGCACCCGTAGTCATGCGTAGATGACTAACAAGTAAGCAGCATGATTATAAGAAATAAAGGATTAGCCGGGAATCCAATGACCAATTATTTTCTGTATTACACTTTTGAAGCATTTGTTTATTTTTATTTCACCATTACACACTACAATAAATGGGGAGGCAGGCACATAATTGAATACACTTATCTATGTCACCAAAGATACGAAAAAAAAATCCGAAGATAAATGACGAAATTGTAAGAGGTACTGATATCTATGAAATCCTGCCAGTTTCAAAACTTTCGAGAAAAAAGACTGTGGCTTGGACCGACGCAAACATTTATGAGTACCTGGTGAGGTCACTGACATTGGATGCTTGTGACCTGGACCTGAGATGAGCCCTCAGGTCCAAAACCTTTTCAAAGTATGGGTTAATTTTGGATGCCCAACAGGTGTTAAAGAATTGCGGGCGCTGCGCGCCGCCGTTTTTCCTCTACTCCTTGAAAAAAAACCCTGAGGGGGCGGAAATCAACCCCCCTGCAGTGCGCGGCTGTTAAAGCTATGAGAATAAAAGATGTTGGTTAGCTGTCAAGCTTGTCTGGTCGTTGAAACTCCGCTATCTCGACCCAAATATCCAACGATACTTCGGTCTGGGTTCAGTAAACCGCGAACTTACCTGGAGTAATTTCTGTAACGCGACTTTACTGGGGGGGGCCAACAGGTCGGGGAGGGGAGGAAGAAAGCTATCTATAGCCCCCCTCGTGATCTTACCAGAAAAAAAACTACATAAACCGATTCTTACAAATACCAAACGGCATTCGAATTAAGCAAACCATGTTTAATTAATTGTACAGAGGGAAACCTAATAATTGTTAACCTAAATATGTTGTCACTGATGACGTCACAGGTCACGTCAAAGACAATAGTGTGTGTGACCGTGTCATCAAGACGTCCGGTAGATGAAAATGTTACGCACAAAATGCGATATTAAACCTTAATCAGTAGATAAATTTGGTATGATTCGTGTATTCTGACACTTCTGATTACCGATTTCTAAGCTGTTTTTCCACCTTGGGTCAGGTCAAGGTCATCCGAGGTCACGAGGTCAAACTGCAGATTACGGTCATTAGGAGTTGTAACACATGGTTGTGGGTTCTTTTTTCGACTAGAACGTGAAAAATTACCTTAGAACATTGTTTGTTCCATAGAAATTGAAGTAAAAAGCAAAAAACGGAAATGCATGCATGATAATGCTGTAGAGGTGGTTGAATTTTGTCTTCGAAAGGCTGTAAGTCAGTTATTTTTGACGATATTGACTTCAAATTTGCTACACATATGCATTAGGCTCGTTTCAATCATATATACATTTTTTGAAAATTCGTTTTTAGAAGAATACAAAATTGTAAAAATTGTCTGGCTTTCTAAAAAATGAAATTCTGTAAATTTTTTTAAAAAATCCGAGCTTGCAGTTTCATAGCCGAACTTATTATCTGTCATTTCGTATATGACAAATGAGTTTATCTAAAAAACTACATTCGACAGCGTTTCCCGCAAAATCTCATTTTTCAACAAAAAACGCAGAACATGACGTCACTCTCACGTCATTTCCGGTTGATTGATGCCTAATCTTTTTCTTCAGGCAACATATGTCATTTGATGTGAGACAAGGTACTGAAAGTTTGGTGACGATACCGTTGTTGGTTTAGGATATATTACAAAATAACGGGAGCCCCCCCCCCCCTCCCAGTAACTCGCGGGTTATAGTACTAAGACCTAAGAGAGTAATAACCTCTTAGGTCACGGAAATCGTCACCATAGACGATTATCGTTATGGGTGACTAGCATTAGCAACCTCGGCTCGATTACGTCCAGCATGTGAAGATTTAAGAAACCTCAAGATTAAGAAATGGATAAATGCGAAAGTGAAAAAAGTCACCCCACACACCAGTGGCTCAGAAATAGCATAGAGATAAACAAACCGATGACTTTGCCGGACTGCAACCACGCTGCCAAAAGTATAAAAACAACAGTGCAAAAATAATCAATATATGGCGACTCATTAGTAGGCTTGTCGAGCGGGGAGCCGAGGGTACCCAGTCAAAAATAGAAAGCTGAAAGTTCGGTATGTTTATAATTCATGTTCTCCACATATTTGCCGTAAAATACTGCTGAGGAATATAGTGTAGAGCTGTCCCTCCAAAGAAGCTAGTGACGGTTCGAACAGACCACCCAAAAATTTGTAATTCCGAGATTACCATTTTAAAGAGAATGTCATTATGTCATTTCCGTTTTCTGTTTGCAAATTGCTGCAAGACTCGATGTTCTACGATTTTTAAAATATTTGCCGTTTCTCTACCAACATGACGTCACTAAAACGCCATTGTCTCCCAAACTACTTGACCTATTGTGATGAAAATTTGAAAGGATGCGTGTAATTGTTGTAAACTCAGCTACTTCAAATTTTAGCAAGATGTGTCGCATGTGTAAAAAGTTATTCTAGAAAAAAAATCACGGGGCCTGTCAGCCGAGTCCCCCCGCAATGCGAGGGTTAACTTGGAAATTTGTACCGTTAACATTCCTGTTACTATAGTCTGTTCCACGAGTCTTCTACCTTCGCTCAAAGATATCAGAGTTATTAAGCGCATGTTTTAGTGACGATATTATATAAATCGAACGTCGCTGACTACATATTTTTGGCGAGAAGATGCCGGTCACGGGCAAGGCAACTTAAATACTAGGTAACGCGTGTTTGGCGCTTCAACGCAGGGCAATGGGTGCATGGTTTGACAACTAATTACAATTTGTATCCTAAAACAGTCATATTTTGCCAAAGAATGGTACACCATTGGAAATCAATTTGATTATAAAGCGTTTTTAATCATTTGAAAAATTATTGATCATCCAACTAAAAACTCATTTTTATGAAGTTGGATGATGTGGCAATGCACTTATGCATTGTGATTGACGTTAACTGGTGCTAAGAACATCTGACCAAACCGTCAGCTGACGCTTT